>CAEGAD010098056.1:0-19283 GCA_903067055.1 Poeciliopsis paucimaculata
CAAAAAATAAAGAAATCTGAAAAAATTAAAGAGTGCGCATATTTTTGGAAGTGACTGCCAAGTTCACTTTAAAAAATGCTTGGTCATTTTATTTTAAATGTCTGAAAAATAAAAATCTGAACTCGGGTTCAATAATAAAAAAAAAAACCCTAACGTGGTGTGTGTCACATGAGTTAGCCGGTCAAGTTCTCATTTCTTTTTAACTTCCTGTTCACATTTGATGATGCCACTGCAGTCTGGCTCATTTTCGCTGACACAACAGGATATCAGGTTTGGATCCATTCAGTCCATCCGTTCCTTTAAAACACAGAATCAGCTGTAAGGGCCTAAGGTCAAGTAGTACTCTTACCATGATAATAGTCTATACGGCTGGACTTTGCTGAGAGGTCAAACCAGCCCTCAAATGGCTCCAAAATCTCAGCATAGGGCAAAGAGATCACACCTGCAATGGCAAAGAGAAACCTTAATGTAAGGATACAGATCCCTGTCATCAGGACTAAAACCTGCAATTATCCAGCTTACCTTTGACGTGATATGTTTCCCCAAAGTCAGGAAGAGAAGGCACAGCTTTTGCATGAGTGGCTGCAAACAAAAATAAAACAATGAATGTCACGGATTTGACATGTAATTTCTGAAGTTACACACAACCAATGTGTCAAAAAATCTTTTTTCCTCGTTAATAAGCGTTTCCACGCAGCCTATTACCCAAAAACAGCTGAGAAATAACAACCCATGTCAAGCTTTGTGGTGCGAATTACAGTTTAACAGCATAAAAAGTAACTAAGACACAAACTATCACTATTACGAGCTGTCAGCCAGTGGCTAGGAACGTGTTTCAACAATAACACATCATGCTAGCTCCTTTAACGGGTTTCACGCGACCTTCACTGACTTTAAATCTCTTACCGCTGGCAGCCCAAAAAAGAATAACGGCGACGCACAAAGGCCGCATTGTGTCTGATCCAGGTATTAACAAATATGGAGAAAAAAAATAAGGAGCCGGACTACAGTAAAGAAACGCGACAACACATGACTCCAAATGCTACCCAGTATCTCCCAAAACACTCGATAAACGAACGCAAAGCCGTTGACGTCCCGTCTCGACCAATCAAATCACAAAGAGGAAAGGTGTTGACCAATGAGATGTTAGAGGCGGGTTCTAGCATTTTAAAGAGCCATGTGACACGGGTCATATGACCTAAGGTGATCTCCGGGGTAAGTTGAGCAACTTATTGCTGTTCTTTGCACATTTTTAACTGACCAAAGATGCAGTTATTTGTTGTGTTGATGTTTTGAAAGTTGGCATAGCTTTAGGGGGAAGGTTGGGAAATGAATTGAGACATTTTGCTGACTGTTGTGTCACTGCTGTTGTTTGTCCAACTGTCTGCAATATAAATTTGTTACAAAATCAACTTGTATATATATCCATTGTCTGTATAGCCATTTGTTTGCTGGTGTTTATATCCATCGGCCATTTGGTCACGTTTTTGGACAATGGGAAGTTGGAGCACCCAGAGAGTACCCACACATTTACAGAAATAACATTCCAACTCCATTTAGAATGTTTATAAATAAGTCTCAAAAATATTAGTACGTGTTAGTATTTAACACCCAATCACCCTGATACCCTTAAATGAAACCCAGTCCAACCTAATGCCTTTAGATGTTGCTTTAATGGAGTCCTCATGTAGGACATTTGATCTCTGTGTAAATCCAGCTGTTCTGTAAAACATTAGATGTTTTTTATTTTTTTAGAAGGACATGAAGACACTGTTAACGGTACTAGAAATTCTTATCTCTAAATTTTAAGGGAATAAAACATATAATAAATAAAAACAATAGTAAAACTGAATACTTTAGTGTCCAAAAACAGAGTACCTTTTAAAACTGCAAACCTAACAAGACTTGACCATTCACCTAAAACTAACATACGCCACCGTCATGGTTATATATATGGTGGTGGTGGCATCATACTGCAGAGATGCTTTTTCCCCCAGAAGATATAGGGAGCCAATGAAAGGGTGATTTTGAAAGAAAAGCTGTTAGAGGCTTCAAGCAAGACAACAACCATAGTTTTTGTTAAAATACGCTTCCAACAAAGCAAAATTGGAGTAGTTTTGTTTTGCCAAATGCCTAGTAACACTATGCACTCAAACCTATATTGCTCAAACCTATATAAAGTCTCAAATGTAAAAGCATTACTGTTAATACATATTGTTCTCTTGTAATAGAATAAATGTAAAAACTGATTTAAATACATTTTAAATATACCAGGAAAAAAACTCCCAGTTTCATTATTAATGGAGAATGAAACAGGAAATAAAATACAAATAAAAGACATGTAGCTATGTTAATTCTGTCTTTATTTTTCTTGAAATTATATGCTTCCATAGTTGCATAATTTTCCACTATTCGTGAAATATGACATAAATTAGCTTTAATGGGTGTACCATTTGTTTTATATGAGGAATGTTACAATAGTCTTATATGACTGTAATCTCTGTTAATAAATACACAAAGACTGAGGGGGAAAACAATAAATTTGATGTATCTTTTAAAACTCTACTTGTATTCACTGTGTGTGCATCAACAACACAATATCAACACTAGATGTCAGTATATGACAGGATATGGCCACACATAATTGGAAATATGTTCCTCATGATCTGAGTCCAGGGTTATTCTGGCACAGATATTGAAACTCTAGAGGCTCTGATGTAAGAGAGCAGCAGCAGCCTGCAGTCAGGACGGTGTGGCACTAGAACACGACAGACTTTATCCTGCATTTAACTTGGTCAAGTGGGTGTCTGGTTGCCCTAAGTGAAGTCATGAGATGACGGTGTGAACAACTGGGCAGTCAGTGGGACTTACAGCAAGTCATGTTTTATGGAACACTAACAGAAAACGGTGCAGATAAATGTTATCTTCAGAATGGGAGCTCATGTTTGACTCAGAAAACTCATGAAGTCAAAGAAATTTGCCAGTAAATAACTGTTTGCTTATTTTTGCTCCTAATTATGGGGTGGTTCAGTGAATGTCACGAGAGCACTGAAAGTTGTCGGAGTGTAATCTGATGACTCAAACTCCGAGTTCTTACGCAAGACTTTTCCCCAAAGAAACCAAACCCCAAAGACAAACAAGAACACCTTTTCACCGCCTCTAAATCAGATCAGTGTGCTTAAACACAAAGGATCACTTTCTACTGCAACTAGTGCCTTACAGTTTATAAACTCTCATTTTTACTTTCGGAACTAACAAAAATGAATTTTCCTGAAAAGCATGAAGGAAGCAGAATTAATCTAAGGTGTCTGAACTTCTACAATTAGGTGTTGATTTGAAATCGAAAAATCGATATTTAAAGTTTTCAGTCACTACATTGACACAGAAGTGTCAAGTCTACCATAATCAGAACTCGGAAGCATGCCAGTTTTCTTGGGTTATGAAACTTAAAGTGGAAAAATTGATTTCCTGCTTTGTGTCCAAAGGAAACGACAGAAAATAGTCTGAGAAAAGGTCTCACTACAATTGGTCAATTAGATGTAGGTTTAGACTTGGACTAGACCATCCATCCATTTTTTTATAAATTCAGACCATCTTCATGTTCCACTCAAGAAGAGAAGTTATTGCATCTCCTACATGGCTTTTGGAAAACTTTGGAAACATTTCTTCATGCCATTCCTCCATAAAGACCAGATTTGTGAAGTTCACAATTGATTGTTGTCCGGTCATTGAATTGTCCTGAGCTCCTACCTCTAGGAGCTCAGGTCCTCCTTTCCAGCCTGTGAGCGTAGCTGGATGACCCTGTCTCTCACTTTCAGATGACGGGAGAAAACAAAGCTTCTTGAGACGTCCAAACAGTGGGATGTAGCTCCCGTAACCATGTTAGGAGTTTCTTTGTCATGGCTGGGATGTCCCTTTGTCTATATAAAGCTCCAACTTCACGCATACTCTGCCTCTGAGGCCTTCGTAGAACATAGGCCATCGTAAAACGACTTCTGTTTTACAATTTTTACAATTGGTTGTGTTGGATTTTACTTAAAGGCAAAATGCATACCAGTTATGTCCTTTCATTATCATTTGCTCACAACTCTGTTATTCTGCACTGTGTTTGTCTGTTCCATAAAATCCCAGGAATATACAGAAGCTTGTGTGTGTGGTGAGAGAAAATGTGAAGATGTATTTTTGCCTTAAAATATTCTGAAGAAGTGGGAAACACCACAACATACATAATGCAATTGAACTTTTAAAATTAGGGGGAAAAAATCAAAATGAAGAGAAATGTAGCCCTTGATCATTGATTGAGCAACAAGTTAAGAGTTAGAACTGTGGATTTTAAAGTGAAATGTGAGCAGACTTTGCGCAGGTGAAGATAAAAAAAATGGACATGCTTTGTATGAAACGATAAAGGTCAGTAATTCCTGATCTTTACAGAAATGCCTCAGAAGAACAATTTCCACTCATTGAAAAGTTACACAAATCCCAAGTTTAATGCTTATCTTGTGCTAAACAATTACAACAGTAACCACAAAACATGTTTCATATACAAGAATACATGAGTATAAATATAGAATATCTCTACAACGGGGTAATAGCTGAACAACTGTCCAAAACACACAACACACACAGTCAAAAACAACAGCAACAAACTAAATCATTCACTCAGCCACACAGAGAAACCTCAGAATCCTCTCTGAACTTTGCACTCAGTAACACATTCACTCACTCTTTCACAAGTCCGGATGGAAGACTGTTTATGTAGCTAAAGGCTAAAGGGTTAGGTCAAGCTGTAAGTCTCTTTAGTGCTCAGAGTTTCTTCCAGTCGCTTCCTTCACATCGCTCCAAAACAATTGACACCATACACTTTTCAACATTGAGACCGAAAAATAAATGGCGGCTCGATTCTGTCACGTCCGTATCCTCAGGGGGTACAATGCCGATCTCTGGTCATAGTAAGGATTAGGCTGGACACGTCACTGCATAGCATTAGAACATCTAAAGGAAAACTACATCTCTGTGATATGGTATGCAAGCCTAGAATGAAGGTCTCTTTGCAATCGTGGGGCAAAGAAAGTCAATCCAACAGGAAACTGTAGGAGTTTCAGGTTGAAACCTTTAATGCCCTTTGATAACACCAACACTACAAAAACCCACTCGCTGTCCGATCTCCACTGATGTTTATCATGTCCACACGACTTGAGAAAATCCTCGACGAGGGTATAACGATGGTAAACACACCATCAACACTGATGTGTACACAACACTGAGACGGGGAGTCATGCAGGAGAGCAGCTTCAGCTCTCGCTTGTCTCTTTCAGTCCTATTTCAGCATCCTGCTTGGTCGGTGAGTCCCGAGTGAAGTTCATTAGACACCATTAAGGAGCAGAACGGAGGCGGCGGAGCTGGGGGAGGCAAGTATAGGGTTGATGCAATGCGGGTCTTCCTCGTCGTCGGACTCGCCGAGGTTTCGGGAGGCGGTCAAGGCGAGCTTGCTGAGGCCGCCCTCTAAAGAGGCCTCGGCTCCCTCCGCTCTGTCACCTGCAACGAAGAGGGAAGAGGAAAAACTGGTTCAGAATTTACCTGCTGGAGGCAGGGAAGGCCACCTGTCTGCAGAGGACTGTTCACAGCCACTGAATTTTTTAATTTTTTTAAAATTTTGCATTCAATGTGTGTGATAGACCAACACGAAGCAGCACAGAATCACTAAGTGGAAGTAAACTGATGCATGGGTTTCCAAAAAAAAAAAAAAAAAAGCATTTCAGTCTTTGCAGGAGCTTTGTAAGGAAGTTTAAAAAGTATAAAATAAATCCAGTCATTTCAAGCCAAAAAGCAGCTGTTTTGAGCAACTTATTACCTCATGACGTACAGAGACTTTTAGTCTCTATACTGAAGGTGTGTAAATGACAGAAACATGGCAGGTAGGGAAATCATTTCCTACTTTTAACGACCTACTGTAATATTTTGTGTGCTGTTATTCTACTACACACCTCTCTCCTGATCGCAGTCTGGAGAGGAAGCTCCACTGCACTGACTGCGAGGGCCCAGGACAGGTGAGACATGACCGGAACTGCACATCAGGTCTGGGCCGTGAGAGGCGCAGAGGGCCTCTGACTCCAGACCTTCAGGACAAGACGAGGAGGAGGAGGAGGAAGGAGAAGCGGCGAGGAAGGAGAAAGGAAGGTAGCCGGAGGAGCAGGGCATGCTCATGGGAGTGGAGGCAGAGGTGGAGGGATGGGAGTACGAAGAAGAAGGCGAGGAGGGCGACGTTCGGCACGAGGAGGTAATGTGGGTGTCTTCCTCCTCCTCTGAGCTGCGACTGCCCTCTTCATCAACTGAAACTGACACCACTGAAATAAACACGCACACACACACCATTAAACATGCAGGCCACGAAGGTGCACCAACAAAAAACACAAACATGGATTGACAAAGAGGGGCGAAAGAGGAACATTTTCAAACACTTACTAGACAGGCCGTCTGACTCCATCTTGAAGTTGGCGATGTCGTCGTGACCTTCGTCCACCTCGGCGCCCACGCCTCGCTCCCTGGTTCCCATGGCGTGGGAGCGCCGATGCGCGTGGATTTCCTCAGAGATGCTCTCCAGCCTGCGTAGCGCTGCGCGGTACTCGGACTTGGCGACCACGAGCTTGGCCTGATGGTCGTCAACATGCTGCTTCAGTTGCTGTGAAAAACCCAGAATCAAAGATATCAGGCAAAAAACTGGAGTCAAGTTTATTCGTGGAGCACATTTCAGCATCGAGGCAGTTCAGAGTGCTTTACACGGTAAAGACATAAGAGTGACCAATTATAACAGAAGCAATACACATTCAATTTTGTCAAATGCCATCATCAAAATGATCAAACAAATGTACATTAAATATATTCACAAATGTTCCAGGTGTAATTAATCAAAGGACACTTAAAGACACGATTTGATTTAAAGGAACTCAGCGTTTCGGCAGTTTTCTGAAGTTTGTTCCACCTTAGTGGAGCATTATAAATAAATGCTGCTTCTTTTAGCCATTCAGTGGTTTAGGGAGCTATAGGGAGCCAATGTAGGGACTTTAAAACTGGTGTGTTGTTCTCTAGCTTCCTGGTTTTAGTGAGAACGCAAGCAGCAGCGTTCTGGATGAGCTGCCGCTGGAGGTTTGATTTTTTTTTTTTAGGCAGACCTGTGAAGATACGGCTGCAATAATCAATGCAGCTAAAGATAAACACATGAATGAGTTTCTACAGATCCTGCTGAGACATTAGTCCTCTAATCCTGGAATGTTCTTGAGATAGAAGGCCGACTTTGTAACGGCTTTTATGTGGCTCTGAAGGCTCAAGCTTGAGTCGCAATAGTATACATGAGACACACTTTGCTATGTTTCGACAGATTGTGGTTTTAACTAGTGGTGGCCCACTCCCCTCCCCTACCTGTTGCTTTGAGATTTCATTGGGATTTTTCCCACATAAATAAAACAAACAAAAAAAACAAAACTATTTAGACATTTTTGTGGGACCAAACAACTCACCATTGCTCATGGTGGGAATGAGACTTGGTGAAATAAACAGCTTTCTGCAGGATTTTCACACAACCAGAGGTGCTTTTAAAATAACTGACATTCTGCATGTCAGGTAACTAAATTAATGTAGTTAAATTAGGACCATAACTACATTTGTCTCATGTAAAATGTCTCTCTTTAGTTGGGTTCTCCATTGTAATGTATATCTATAGAATACCATTTTAGCATTTTTCTGCAGGGTTATTGGTTTTTTAATGAACAGTGAATTTAGTTTTAATCTCAAAACTTGAGATTTACGTAGGATTTAAACTCTGATCTTCAAAGACAGTTTTTAAAAAAGTCAACATGCTCGTTCCATCAACTCTTCAATATGTATAATGTACATAAATGTATACATGTACATAAATATACATAATACATGTTATGTATTATGCTAATACATAACAATGTTGCAATAGTTCACAGTTGGATGTTTAGAAGTTCAACTAAAATCTACAAGCTTTCTATATACATACCTCAAGCTGTAGATAATATTTAGCTTTCAGTTCAAAGTACGGTCTGCAAGGGAAGAAAAAAGACAAGGTTGAGAGGGGGGAAAAACTGACAGAAGAAAAAAAACAGTCTTCTGTTAAAAAGTCACATTCCTTGGCTCTCAAAAAGGAAGGACAACCCAAAGCTGTCCAATCAACACATGGAACATCTGGAGTGCATCAGGTGACGCTTAAAGAGCTCTCTATTTTTCAGCACGCTTGCATAACACCAGAGAGGCCCAAAGAGGGGCTGCGAAACCTGCGCATGTCGTTTCCAGAAAATTATAATGTAAGCGCTGACCTGGATTTGTTTATGGAGCGCTTCAGCTTCTTCTCGATCTGCTTCATGTGGCCGATGCTGGAGTTGTAGTTGGCTGCTGTCTTTTTGTGTTCGGCTTCGCTCCGTGTTCTCGCCTGCTCCGCCTCCATCACCTGAAAACCAAATCCGGACAGAGAGTGCGCTGGAACTGTCAATAGACACAGTTTAGCAGGATGTTAGGATGGACCCTCTTTTGCGGGCGAGTCGCCCCGGGCATACTTACTCTCTGGGTGGCGTGGTTGAGCATTTCCTGCCAGGCAGAGTCAAACTGACGGGTGTCCTCCTCCAGAAGCTTCTCCTCAGCCAGGGCAATGGTCTCCTTTGCTGCCCGCAGGATCTCCATCGCCCGCTGGAATTCTTGGGTGGCTTTTTGGGCTTCGACCTGGGCCTGTGGCACCAAAAACAGGAAGTCACGGTTACGACTCACTGGAAACAAAGAGTCCCACTCAGAGACGTGTACAGATAAAATACCTGTGGACCAAAAAAAAATTTGCCCTTCTGAAGTCTTTTTTCTTCACAGTGTATTATGTGTTTATTGCTTATGCCTCTTGCAATAAGCAATAAATCACTTTATTGCATAATAAACTAAAGTGAGCTCAATATTTTTTATTTGCATGATTTATTGTCTTTTTCTTTTCTCTCTTTCTACCAACAAACTTGATGAGAAAAGTTTTCAGGCTGTGCACACCACTGGTCCCTCTCAGTGATACTATTCAGCTTAGACCTGCACATATTTCAGCAAGAGAGATGTAGTTTCAACTTGGACAGATTAGAATCTCATATAAGAAATACTTCTTACATTACTATTATTATTTAGCATTTCATTACGGTCTAATGAGCAGTTTTTATGGTGAACCACTGTTTTACAAAGAGGCTCTAGGTACTCCAGAGCACGTGTATGGTCCATATGAACATTTCCACATGTTACTATGTTACTTAATTACTTTTAGGTGAGTACGACAGATGGCATCGTAGAAAAAGGTGCTATTACAAAGTAGGGGTCGGCGATACGGACTTAAAAGTTTTATCACAATATTTTATAGTGTTATTGTGATAACAATAAAACTGACAATAAGAATTATTTATTACTTCTTTTTTAGGTAACTTTAAATGACTGAATGCCAGATCAATCACAGCTCCACAAACACAAATGCTGCTCTTGAAAAACAATGCAATATGCTTCCTTTGGACACCAGTCTCATAAAATATATTATTTGTATCACTAAATTGCTCACTGTAGCTACATTTAATTATATTTTGTAATTTATTGATACACTCAATAAAAAAAATAATGGAAACAAATAGTAAAGTTAACCATCCAAACAATAGAGACAGTTTCAGGCGATTTAAAATAACATTACTTGAAATATATTGTGAAAATGGTAAATCAAAATTCCTATAACAATAAATTTATCGCAATAAATGATAAACGATGCAATACGATTGGATAAATGCTCACCCTACAACAAGGTATTAAATCCACAGTGGATGAATACGAATGGATCCCACATTTGTGCATTAAAAAAATAAAGAATTTAACGTCAAATATTTTTTTCTCCCACTAAAAACTACACTCTACTTTCTGTTAGTCTATCAAATAAAATCCACGGCACGCACACTCATTCACATAACATGCATTCAAGTTTACATTAAAGGAGACCAAATGTGAAGCAGTTCAGCCTGCGCCTACAGAAACATTAATGTCTGCTGCTCATAAAACTTCTTTTAGGTGGTCGGATATAAAGAGACCCAGGAAAAAAAAGCATGCCAGGAACCACTTCTGGGGAAAAACACGCTCCACAATGTTTACAGGAATCCAGCTCATTCCCATCACTTTCTCTGACCCAAACTGCTGCATGGACTCTGTACTGCAAAGTCACTCTTGGTATGCATAAAAAAAAGCCCCAAAATAGCAGGTTGTTACAAGTTTGTAAGTGATATTGAGATATGAAAATGTTTCTCCATATACAGTATTCTTCTTCTGCTCCTGTGGGCATGTTCATTTCTATGCATGCTTTGAAGGATCCGTGGAGGATTTCTTTGACAGCCAAGAAGAAACTAAGAGGATTTACCACGGCACGCACATTCATTCAGAAAGACAAGCGTGCCTTGATCCAGCAGACAAACAGACACTTTGACTCTGAGGGGCTCTGACATGCTGTCAGTGGCCTCTGCTCTCCCACTGCCACAGTCAATAGGGAGATTATCGCCAACTCCCTCCCCCCCACAGTACATATCTGGACCCACTCGCGTCAGATGAATAAGCTAAAGGTCATTATGATTCTGTTACGGAAACTATTGGATTAGATGACTGCATGAGGTAAAAATAATTTTTGCTAAGTTGTGCGTTTAAAATCTAATGGTGAAGATGGAAAAATAACAAAAGTCAGTTGGCAGCAATTTCAGAACATTTATGAAAGGTTCCTCTTTGCAGAATGGGTGTTACTTTTTGTATCATGCACTACTTTTGAACTTATTACTTTGGTGTGGAATAACAGTACAGACCAAACTGAACTGAAAACGGAAGTAAAGCTAGAATGCAAAACCTGGAAACAAGAGATACCCTGACAGCATCTCAGTCAATTTCAGGATTATTATTGCAGCTTTAACTACAGACTTATGATAGTAAACAATAGATTTTATTTCACATATTAAGATGCTGTATTCAGCAGTTTACCAAAAATAAGAATAAGGAATATGTAACAAAATGATCGTACATACATACATGGGCGACTGTGGCTGTGTGGCAGAGTAGTAGTCTTGCAATTGGAAGGTTGTAGGTTCGATTCTAGCTTCCTCCTGCCACATGTCGATGTGCCTCTGGGCAAGGCACTTAACCCCAAATTACCTACCGGTCTGCGTATCGGTGTATAAATGTGTGTGCGTTTGTGAGTGCAAATGGGTGAATGTGACTCTAGTGTAAAGCACTTTGAGTGGTCAAAATGACTGGAAAAGTGCTATATAAGTTCAGTCCATTTACCATACATGAGTACTCATTATTATTGTATTATTTATGTTTTTAATTATTTTATTATAAAATGTAAACATTTTCCTCAAGATTAGCTTGAGTGCTACATTTTTAGCTTTTTTGCATAATTGATACTTGTCAACTTTATTTTTCTAATTGTGGCCTACAGATTTCATTTGTTCGTTTTCAAATTTAGGTTCAAAATTTCAACTTATGTTTTAATGCTAAGTTAGGGTTTTAAAAACCATAAACCTACATTTTAAATTTAGGTTTAAAATTTCAACCTAATTTTTAAATGTAAATTAAGGTTTTAACTTTCATTTGATATTTGAACTTAAATGTAGAAGAATCTAAATATAGAAAAATGTTCTATAGCGCCTTCTTCACATTCTATAGCTCATGAAGACGCAGAGCATCTCCAGATCATGAAACTACCACCACCATGTTTGATAGTTGGTATAATGTTCTTGAATCTAAGCCTTAAAGTGCATTAGAGTGTTTGTTGTTGTACATACGTATGAAGAAACTCACCTGAAATAAACCCATTTTTATAACCACTGTAGCTCAGAGCTGGTGGAGATGTTCAGTTGATTACTGTCATTAATTTATGTCTCTAGTCACTCTCACTAGTACATCCTACATTTAGGGCCAAATGATTCTGCATAGATAATGTGTTTGGTAAGAAATGCAAAATAAACTGTTAATGGTAAAATAAGAGATTGGTCTGTAATAAATAAAGCGTCGGGATGTCCAAGCAGGTCTGTAAGCTTCCAGAACCATCTCCTATTTAGACTTTGCCATCATAGAAGCCACTGCCAAGGACACACTGAAATTCTTCAGGAAGAAGACGGAGGGGCAGCAGAAGATCAGTGCAAAGTTATATTCTCTATAGAGTATTTTTTCTGTTTCCTACATCTGGAAAATCATTTGTCAAGAACAAAAAAGCTTCCGCGACCCTGGTGTTGTGCAAACAGAGAAACATCCGGATACATGGGTGGGGTTGCTTCTCATTAAAGTGAGTTGACCGACCAACTATTCTACCCAAGAAGACCTTTGTGAACAAAAACAGGGGATAGTATTACAGGGAAGTTAAAATACAGTGAAATGAGGTGAAGGAAAAAAACTAAATTGGATAGGACACAAAAATGATCACATGTACCACATTCTGGTTTTATTTATTATAAAAAAGGTAAACGCTGACACTTTTTTAAAATTAATAATAATTATAATGAGAAATGCAACTACAAAAAGGAATCCTTTGCCTTTTTCTCTCTGCATGACCCATTTCCCAGGGTGTAAAAGAGGACAACAGACGGAGGATGATGGATATTTGATGAGGTGAAACTGCATGGCACAAACAGATGAACTAAGACTCTGAAGCTCCGTCCATCATTGCTGTTTTTATGTCAAAGTGAAGATCAAGGCTAAAATGGATCTTTTTCTCAGACAAAATTGGTGTCTTTTCCTTGCTGCCTCAGAAACAACCCAGGCTGTGGTCTATGACCAAACTTGCTAAATATGTGCTTCCTCCCTTCTTTGCTCTTGCAAAAAGAAGTAAACATGGACACTCTCCATCCCATAATGTGCAAAAATTTCAGTTGAGCAAAGCTGGTAGAGACATAATTCTAGTTATAGTTCTAGCTAGTGTGATAGATGGTTCCACATGGTTCTGACTCATTGGGCTGCAAATGCATAACACATTTTCCCCTTATGCTTCAAGAAATTGGGAAAACAAATTATCTTTCACTTCAAAATTATGTTGTGCTAAAAAGAGAAAATAACGTGATGAAGCAGTTATTGAAATAATCGGGAAATAATTAGTAATTTATTTATTGCTAACTGGGGAAGAAAGACTCGAAAAAGACCATTTGATGAAAGAATATAGAAATTCAGCCAAAACTGTATTAAAATATATATGTTTTACATTTAAGTTAAAAAAAAACAACAACTTTGTCTGGAAATATATTCCACCCAGAAGAAAAAATACCGTTTTAACTTTCCATAAAAATAATTTTCATTTATTTTCTCATTTAAAAAAGGAATTTATTTATTTGCATTTCTAATATTCTCATATTGTATAAAATAAGTTTGAGGTTAAACAAAAAATCTGAAGAATGTGGCAATTTTTTCCCAGATTAAACAATTAATCATCAGAATAATTGACAGACTAATCAATTACTAAAATAATCATTATGTACTACTTTGTGTTTATTTTCTTTAATTAAATAAGTTTATTGTTGATCAAATATGAACTCAATTTACCTTAAGTTAAAGGTAAATTTGCTTCAACATTTGTTAGGATTTCATAATAAAATTAATATTTGGTGCTTTTCAAAAGAACGTGACATATTTGCTCTGTAAAACCAACACATTGTAACCTTGTGACATTTTTCCATGACCACTCATCCCACCCTACATGCTTCTCATGTCTGGTGTGTCACTCTCCAGCTGATTCATTTCAGATTTTTTCCATCCAGTCTAGCACCTCCAGACGTGTGTCCTGTTTGTTGCATCCAATAGAGTCTGGGGACAAAGGGTGGGGTTGGCACAAGTGGATGAAGGTAGGTGAGGGTTGCAAGTGAGGGTTGCAAGTGAGTGCAGAGACATTCGCGCTGACAGCCAGTGAGACTGAGGAGAATGCTGGGTGAAAAGGACAAAAGATAGAGCGGACTGGGCAAATTCCTACACTCTCCCCCTCAGCCTCAGTCTGCTGGAATGTAAGGGGGTTAACATGGGGGGATGAGATTGGCAGATGAAAGGGGGTCGGGGAACCACTGTTGACATTTTTTGCTGTAGGGTCAGTGAGGACATATCTGAATGCTTTGGAAATGGGTCATATATTAAATATTAATCCATAAATCATACCCACACAAATTTCCTGTTTGATCTCAGGTCTTCATTGGCTTTGGTCTATTTACCAGCTACATTTATGCCAAACCCAAACATTAACCCTAAGAATAGGGGTCAGCTGAATTAAGATCTCGCTTCGGTCCCCATAAGCCCCATTGTCTTATTTTAGTAAGACCTTGCTGGTACAAATCCTAAAAACAAGTACACACACATACATATGTGCCTAAAGATGGATTTTGTCACGTGAGTATGAGTCCCATCACCATTCAAATTCTCCCTGTTTATCCTTCAGGTACTGAATACTGCTCACATCAGTATTAGCTCATGAGCTTACAAACAGACACAAGCAAGGACACACAGACACACACACACACACCAAAATCCTCAAGTCTATTTCACCACAGCTATGACACACAAATGTCAGCCGTCTGAAGTCTGACTCATACGATCCCAATTCCTTGGCCAAGACATGGAGGTGATGGATTCCACAATTCTGGTTGTATCCAATCAGACTGAAGCGTCAACATTAGCTTTAAAGATTAGCTGGTAAAGTATTCTGCAGACGAGAAAAGCAAAGTTTGTGTTTTAAACCACACGGGAAGTTGTTCTACCCACCTGCAGCAGTGCAGGAAGCACTAAAAAAACTGTAAAAGAAAACGAGCAAGAACATAAAATTTGTTGCAAGTCTATCAGTAGTTTGTAAATGTATACTTATGCTAAGTTAGCTCAAGGAAGAAAAAATAGCCCTCATCTGATGGCTCCCTTTAAGTAGATATAAGTAGAGGGCTTTAAACTTGTCAGTAATCCTCAGTAAACTCGCCGTTAGTGTCTGTCGGCTTCAGTCAATCCAGCTTGACTGTACTCTGTGTGTGTGTGCGTGCGTGCGTGCGTGCGCGTGCGTGTGTGTGTGTGTGTGTGTGGACGTGTACCCGTCTTGCCACTTTGCGGGCCTCCCAGTAAGGTTTGGAGTCGTCCACAGCCCGTCCGATTTTCTTCAACACTTCGTCCAGCTTCACTGTCGCTTCCACCAGGACCGCTCTGAACCTCTGGCGGAAGTCCTGCACATGTGATGACATGAAGAAGGCAGTAAATATAAGCTTATCAAATCCTGCATTGTAAACATTGTTTGCTGAGTGGTCAGCTACTTTTTAATCATAAGCAGAAACCAGGCAAGGGTCACCGTCTAGGTTATGATTGAAGTTGGCCTCTGTTATGCTTTTTATAAATCAAGATTTCACTGCTCTATTAGCAAACGCACAACTCCAACTCAGAAAATGTTCCAATGTTTCCATTATGATAAAGGAGATAAAGAAATGTCTTTCTTTATCTCCAAGACATTTAATTGTTATGAATCTCGGCTGGGCTGTTTGTCATGTGCATTTAAACTGTTAGCACTAAGTGTGTTTTTACTTATGCGGATGCTGAAAATGTTTTATTTAAAACCCCAAAATATCATTTGATTAGAGAAATATGTGCCCACACGGACATCTAAAATCACAAGTCTATAACTTAAAATCTATTACAGTTACAAGTAGCATTAAATATGAAATATAGAAGAGTCTAAACAGTGAACGGATACTGAAAATCATCTTCCAAAGAGAAATGAATCGCACCCAAGTGACTAATTTGATGACATCTGGGGGTCCCTTCTGACCAGGTTTTCAACTTAACTTTCTGATTATAGCAGCACAATAAACTTGGTAGGACATTGTGAGGTTACAGATCATATTGCTGGCATTGCTGAATCAAAAGGGAGTGGCTTACAACTGCCACATTTCTTCTGCACGGGATCTTCGCTATGGGATTTCCTCAGGGCTGAGCTTTGTGTCGCTAACCCTTTAAGTGTTACCCAATAAGATTCAATCCCATGATTACAAGAAAAGGTATTGTGCAACATCAAGATTCATCAGATTGTCTTCATCAGATTCTGCAGTTTTTAAGATTGGATGAACATCGACTATGATCTGTCAACTTGTTGCTAAGTGGTAATATATGAGGTAATATGAGATTCCAGAGCATTACTCGGGTTCTGTAATCCAGTATTATCCCTTATAATTCATAGTTAGGCCTGTCACAATAAAAAAATACTGGATGATAAATTGTCTCAGAAATTAATGCTATAAAGGAAAATATTTTTGTTCATAAGACCATTTTCAAGTTGTTTTTGATAATGCAAGTTCGCCCTCTCTAAGACATATAAACACCTTACACTGGAACTGGAAGATATCTTAAATATCCTAAATAAAACATGATGGCCAAAAACAACTAATAAAACATAAATAAAAACCACAAACAAACAAGTTCAGCAAACACTGCATGTTGCTACGATGGCACAGAATTTACTGTTTCCTGGCATGGCTCCCTAACAACCATTTGACATGTTGAAATCATCTGGCAACTGTTATGGGGACATGATGACCCCAAATCACTCAGCCCTTGCATGTGGAAACCCTTCTCTAGAGACTACAATAGTCACCACAATTTGAAACTTCATAGTGCAAAAATGAAGCCTTGTGTGTAATTTTGCGGAGAGGAGATATAAAAACAGTGCAAACATCTGGAATCTGCATTCCTGACCTTCTTTTTTAGGTTGCACACTCCAAACCAAAGCTAAAACTCCTTCAGTAACCACAACCTCTCTGGCAGTCTAGGTTTGTGTCAACATTTTTCTACTTTCTATTCAGTCTCTTGTGCAGAATCACTCATGTTATTTTTCATTGTGACGAATAAAAACCATGACCACAGAGAGAAGAGAGAGTCAGGTTACTGGATTGAACTGCCTTCATTCATGACCCGTCAACAATGTGTGTGAAGAATTTTAAAAATTGAAACACTTAATCCTCTGGTATCCTCAGAGCTTCAGTGAGGATAATGCGGGAGCGGAAACCTGAACGAATGTTGTGTATTTGAAGATTTGCATTTTCACACAATTGAAAGGTAATTTGTTACCTGTTTGCATATCAGTGTGTGTGTGGGTGTGCGTGTATATGTGTGAGATGCCGCCTCTGGTGGTCTGTGGAGGCTGTAATTTGGAGAAGCCGGGCATAAAAAGGCAACCCCTGCATCCTGTTCATCAAGCTGACCGAGCAACAAATGAGAGGTTAACGAAGGAAAACGGAGAGGGCGTCGCAGGAAGTGCATTTCCTGTGACATCATAGCACTTCCTGACGAGCCATTCCTGTACTGAGATAATGATGCAGCTTTTGAATCCAGGAGGTAAGTCCTGTGTACAGCTGCACCGGCAGCAACCTCAAACCTTACAGGTGACGATCTTAAAAAAAAAGCATTGAAACAAGTCCATATTTTATAAATGCGAAATTCCACATTGAGAAATTTAGGGAAATCCAACCTTTAATATGATTACATTTAGTCAGTGAGAAAACAATCTCGAGTTGAAAAACAAAATTACTGGTGGCATAATTATTGGAACATATAGCAACCATCTATGTGTCCATAGTGTGTGCCCACATGTATTCTTGCAGGGTAAGGGAGACCTAGCAGTACGGAGGAACCGATTCCAGTTTTTAAGCTCATCACCAATTTTTAAAAAGCCTGACATGCCGATTCCAATTTTGGCTGATACGGATATTTTTTTGTCTGAAACATTGTCAAATATAGCGACAAATTTGCTAAATTGGTAACAGTGCAGTGACTACTGCTAACTGCGCATCAGCATACATGACCTGGTTGGTGGGTCCGTCAGTTAGCCGTCATGCTTGGCAGAGAGAATGGAGACGGTGGTTGATTTTCAGACCTTTGTACATGTAGATAAGATCAATTTTACATAAAAGTATTGATCAATTGCCGATCTCTAAAAATTAAAGCTGATTTTTCAGTGCACCCCTAGCTAGCAGTAAGGTTTTTGGACTGTGAGGCGAATCTAGAGTACCCAGAAAGAACCCATGCTTGAATTAGGAGAACATGCATACACCTGGGATTCAAACTCCAGTCTTTTTGCTGCAAGGCAAAAATAGCTGTGTTTCCACTGACCATATAACTGCACAATTTGACATTTTGAAAATAAATTAGGTTCGAAAATAAATTAGGTAAACATTGCAATTGTGAAAAATCTCTCGGTTTTCAATAAAGTTTTGATGCCAGCATACGTTGGTTTTCTAGGCAAGATCAAAATCGGTTTATTTCGAAAGAAGACAAAGACATCGACGGCAGGAAGTAGTTGGAGGATCATGGCGTGGAATGTTTTTTAATACATTTTCACAGGAACAAACTTATTCACGTGTGATTCTAATTGTGTTTTGTATTTAATGGAAACGCCGCAACTGCGAATTTGTGTTCTTTCCAACGTTGGCGGAAAAGTGTGGTTGGCAAAGCACATTTGTAACGGCAACGCAGCTCGTGTTCCCAACTACACCAACATAACATAATAATTTCTATAAATCATATAAAATAGAAGCATTTCCTTTTATCTTTTTAAGTTGATCAGGATGTCTGTTCTCTTGTCTGTTGGTCTCACACAAATACCAGTTTTCTTGGGGTATAAATATAACATTACCCATTTCTCTAAACCATTCTTCAAAGTGAGAGAGAAAAGAGAATATTTACTTTGAATAAGGTAGATTTGTTTTCATCTTTGTAAACAGGAAACGGCTAAGAAAAGCTTATCTTGGTGTCGCTAAGTGTCTATATCAGGTGTTAAGATTGTAAGATGACATTGCGGACTCTTTGGGGGTTTTTATTGAGTCATTCATCAAAACATACGGCCCAGTCAGCAGCACAACAGCTCAATGACAACAAAAAAACTAATCCAATAAAGGTTGGATTGTTTTCATTTTTCTTCAGCGTGAGGCTATATTCTGCTCCAAAAAAAAGATTAATTTATTTTACACATTTCTACCAGGGTTTTAGTATTTATTATCCTCCCTGTAGCATATATACACACACACACATGCACACACAGTTCTGCTTGTGGGAGCAAAAAGAGAGTTTATAACTGTGTCAGCAGAGTCGCACACAGTTTGAGCAAGGATTTAACTTCACTGCCTGATTTGGGGCCCCCCCCCCCCGGGGGGGGGGGGGCGGGCGGGCGGGGGGGGGTGGGGGGGGGGGGGGGGGGGGGGCGGGGGGGGGGGGGGGGGGGGGTGGGGGGGGGG
>CAEGAD010098063.1:0-33172 GCA_903067055.1 Poeciliopsis paucimaculata
CAATTCACTTTCTCTTTATCTTAGCATTTAGCAAATATTGATATATAGAATTTTTTTATTATGATTTAATGTCAAACATTGAGAAGAAAAAGACATGTATCTCTTTTATACACTGTAAATAAATATTTGGTTTCAGCTCAATCGTATTGGCTGTTGAAATGAAACTTGAACTGTATTTTTTCTGTTATTCAATAATGATTCAGGTTTCGCTGAAGAAGATATGAATCAGATAAATTTCCCTCAGTGGAATTTCACAAGCAGAAGAGGAGAAGGGAGAGAATGCCCTCAGGTGTACATATGTCAGATAATCCCACCTCTTGCATCTGAGCAACACTCTCTTGACTGGGACATTATGATAATTATGATGATTTACAACTTGTTCCTCTGGCTGTGTTGGCTACATTACATTGGCTATTTATGTTTGACAGGCCCGGAGTAAACCTTCAAGATTGTAGCGTGATAAAAGAAAGGCACCGCTCTGATTTGCGCAATCGGCTCATCCTCTTGGACTTGTGCAAATCCTTGTTTGCTTGCGACAGCGAGGCAACGTGGAGTTTCTCAGGATTAAGCCTGCACTCCTGTGTTTGCTGAATTCACTCATGGAGTTGATGCATTATGTATGTGTTTGCTTATAATGTGTGTTTAGTATTGGAAGGCGGGGCAAAGGGCTCAAAAAGTTGATGATCAAGATGGGGTTAGGAGGGTGTTTGCGTGTAGGGACCTCATCTCCCAAGAGGCCTGGATGAACCAGAGACCCGAGCTGGTAGGACAGAGATGGGAACACGTGAGACTCTGGCACATGGTGGCTTGAGTTACCTTTCTTTGCTCTGAACTTTTGGCCCTGGTGGCAAAACCTCTCCACCCATTATGACTCCGGTATAACTCCACCTGCGTCTTTTTTCTGCATCTTATATTACATCATGCACCTCACCTACTATATGTTAATCTTTCACTGTGTTTCGCTCTGAATTACTTATTTTTTCATGTTTGTATGTTTGCTGTCTGTCCAGACAAAAGACTGACTGGGCCCCTGTGATCAAATCTCCCTCTTTGCACCAGTCTGAAGGTAAACTCCTTCCACCAGGCAGCCAGGAAAACCTGACTTTCAGGTCTCCCACCCACACTCATTGGACGGCTGTCCTCTCACCTGTGCAAATATGAAAGCGAGAGAAAAACATTGCAAGCGAGCAAGGGAGGGTGGGGGAGAGTGAAATGGAAAGATATTCCAGTCTTTGGTTGCAGGGTGGGGCGCAGAAAAGAATACGGCACAGCTGAGCAAACCTCCACCGCCATAGGACTTCACCTGTGTGCTCTCCACTTTTCTTCTGTCTATTTTCTCTCTTAATCCATTCTTTCTTTCCATAACTGGCCCAACAGCAATAGAGAGCAAAGGCGTTCTTTTATAGCCGCTGAATAGAGATTTCCTTTGAGGTTATGGAGTTGATACACTCCGTAATGCCACTTTTATGCCGTGGTCACAATGGACAGTGATTTACTTTCTGCCTCGGGGGACACATCCTCTCTTTAGAAGTGTTTCCGTGTAGGTGTAGGCATTAGCTGGATATTAGAAAGGAAATCCTTTTATCTACCAGTATCCTCAGTGGATTTTTAGCTAGATTTAATATGCAACTCATAATGCCTGTTGTTGTAAATAAACCAAATTGAGGAGCCACAAGTCCAGCTGGTGAGGATGGTGGCATGTCACTCTGAATACATTTATTCAGTCTTTATTATTCTTTTCTCGGGTTTCTTAATTAATCTGGGGTTTTCCTGCACCACATTTATCTATAAGGAATGGTTGCTTTAAGCATTTGCTTCTTTTTTAAATGTAGTTTCTTGATCGTTTACCTGTCTACATTCTGTAAAACTGTGTACATTATTTTAAATGTTGTTTTTGTTCAGATTGTAATGATCCCACATGAAGCAACATGAATTGGGTGAAATTGTTTGAATTTTATTTTAAGGTTTCCTGAAACCACACAAGTTCAGAAATATACATATAGTCTCAATAATATTCATGCACCCTCAGGAATATTTCCCTAAATATTGACACCAAGTTGCAGAGACACAATTTTCAGATATCGACAAGCTTTTGGTATGTTTGGTTGGATATTTGTGGACCAGATATGGCAGAGAGTATTTTAATTTGTTTCCTGAATTTGGCCTTGCTTCTATTTGTAGTAGGGATGCACCAATCCACTTTTTTAACTTTCGATACCGATATCTGAGGTTTAGTATCAGCAGATACTGATCAATTACAGAAAAAAACAGTGCTGAATTGACTTAAAACGTTTCATTTCTAAAACACAAACATGACTGTACTGAACTGCAGTACAACAACACCAGCAACTTCTAAAGATTAGCCAAACATGTAAAAACAACACAATATTAATTTGTTCAACATATTTGATGTTGATCAGTATTCCATTTACTTCTGATCAAAATCACCTCTAATTCAGCTCTATTTTAGAATGATAAGCTTTACTGAGCTGCTCATTTCACTTTCCAGCTGATACCTGCTCATGCATTCAAAAGCATCAGTAGCTGCTTTAAAGACAATAATATCACTGTTCTTAAGATGTATTTTGGGTTTTGATAAACTGTAACCCATAATCATTAAAAGTTACAGAAATAAACAATTGAAATATACCACCTTTTTATGTTAAATCTGTATGATTTTACTTCTTGAACTAATTTGCTGAACTATTAATATATTTATGCTCATGGTGAGAGTATGTAAACTTTTCAATAAGCGATTAATTAGTTTCAAAATACTTTGACAGAGGTTTCCTGATTTTTAGGATTTTAGGGAGTAATGTAAGAATAAATGAAAAAGAAAGTTTGACAGTAATGTTTACCTACAGTCAAAACCCAACAACAATAGTGCAGCTACAAAGGCATTGTAACGCATAAGCAATGTGTTATCATATTTAAGCCACAGGATATAATTTTATGCACTGAGGACTTCTGCTTAATTCCACACAAACAGTTTTTTTTGGCTCTATCTTAATTGCAACAGAAAGGCAACTTTCCTTTGCTTAAATAAAGGATCTAAGTACTTCCTATTCCAATAATGTTTAATAAAGTGACACCCAAACCAACTAAACCTCAGGAAGCCGAAATCAAAATAAAAAAGCCAAACTGTGTGGACAGCTGCAGGAGAGGCAAACTATATGAGCACCGCAAATAGACTTTAAACGCATTCCTGGAATGCGTGACTACTGAAATACAATGAATTCATCAGCCACGATGCGCCTGGCTGACATGGTGAAGCAAAAACAAGAATGCCCCACATGCCTGCTGCCTGCAAGGTGGTGGAGGAGATGTACAGATATAAATCTTAACCCAAAACATGAGTGAGAGAACATAATATAAGTGTAACAAGTGGAAACTGTGACCACCCAGCAAGATACAAACAACAAATTAAGGTGTGCAAAGATTTAACTGGAGATTAAAGTTTGTGTATCTTGATTGCATGAAGTTAAAACATGTTTTGTTCGTTGCTGATTTGCTCCTGTAATGACTGTAAAATAAATCCAGAGACAGTGTTAAGCTGCTTCAACAGTGTGAGGAGCTTATAATGATGGTGAGGAATAAGTGAAGCTTGTCACATGAAGGCAGATAGTCTCACACCTATTTGCTTTCTGCCTCTTTAGATTTTTCCCCTGTCTTCCATGCAGGTTTGGGCCTGAAATACGTGCCAGACCTGCTGCCAAAGCCTTGGCCTCCACCTCACCCTGCAGACATGGCTGTACACACACGCATAGTATATGCAAACACTCTCACAAACTTCCATATATACCAGTTGGGATGAAGGTGAATCTCCTGTTGGTGTTTTTTCACATTGTAGAAGCCCTGAACTCACGTGCACCTCCTCAGAAATATGCAATCAGTCTTTTGACGAGCTTATCAGTTCTGCGCCCTGTCTATCTCTGATGACGACGCTGTCGCGCGGCCTCATACCACATGTGCAGACTCAGTGACGATCAGAGCAGCATTCACACGGTCTCTCTCGTGAGACAACATAAACATACACTTTTGATTTGTCGGTTGTCTGTCAGGCATGCCCTATTTTTAAAACGGTAAACACACCTACACACATTCTCCCATGCCGGGTCACACCCACTGCAGCCCAGGCCACTCAGTGGGTCTGTCCTCATTGCTGAGGACATTCGGCTAGATTATAAAGAAGAAAAATTATTCAGGTGAGGTAATTCTCGACACCTGAAACTCACTGTTGTTTTCACCGCTGCCCCCGCACTTAATGCTACAGCACCGACTGATAATTGCACGCTCTGAGCTAGTCTTGTAATTGCATAGCACATACCTGCTGAGGGTGTAAGCCCATCTACTGAACATGGGGCCCCTCTGCTAGATATGTAAAAATGATGCATTTGGCTTTTTTGAATCCAACGGTCTTTTTATGCAGCTTCATTCTGCTGTGAATGAGTCCCATGGGTGCAGATTTTAGCTCACATCCAGATGTTCATTTTTTCTTAGATCATAACTCCAAATGTCAAAAAAACAGTTCTTAAATGCTTAAAATAACATTTAGTAATAAAGTCAGACCATCAAAGGTTAAGTGTTGATGATTTTGAGCTGTCAGTTGCCATGTAATTCTGTGGAGAGTTTAATCCTGTGATTATTTTCATGACATGTGCATGAGTCAGGTTGTGTGCATGTGTTTGGCCGACCATGGCGCCTTTTATCAAGGCACAGTGCAGCTAAAAGCAGTCCAATCGTAACAAAAAAATATTCCTGGCTGTGTCATATCAGCTACTTTCATCGTTTTGAGGAAGCGGAAGAAAAGGAGAGATATTTAACAATCTTTATATAAAAAAAAGAGGAATACAGTGGGAGAAAGTGGAAGCAAACGAAGGCTGACAGGGAGATTAAGCCGCCTACTATTTACCTGGCTGATCCGGGGAGAAGCTACCTGGAATGAGGAGTGGCCACAGAAGGTTGTCACACGAGGTCTGTCAAAAAATAAATAAATAAATAAATTGCAGAACACAGAAAATTCAGCCATATTACTATACACTTCAGATTATGACTCAAGTACTTGGCGGAAATGCTTGTTTGTTTCCTTTTTCTCATGTGCCACACTGCAGTAAGTTATTGTTTGCGTTTTGCAAACACTAACCCTTTAATTTAACCCTTTCATGAACTTGATAGAACATGCATTGATTTAGACCAAAAACTACTCATACCTGTGTGGGTTTTTGCATCTCTGTCGTTTTTAATCATAAAAATTTTCAGTTTTTAAGAGTTTTTCTAAGCTGTTTATAAAACAATAACCAGTGTGACAGATACATTAAACATGACATTATGATCTAAAAGTTTGTGGGCTTAATTTTTGCTTCCAAAACTTCACTTGACTTTCTTTGGCATGGACTCATTTATAGCCCTGAAAGTGTTTTAGTATCTAGAAACAATCTGCTGGGATGCCCACTGATCAAACTTCTTTGTTACGCACATCCAGAGGAAAGCTAAATCAAGACAACAGGCTCAATGTTTTGCTTTTCCAACCATTTTTGTCTTGTATTAGGGTGGATTTTCTTCCTGAAAAAGGTCAAAGTGATCAGTTGTTATAAAAGGATGCACATAGTTTGCAACAACATAGTACTGGAATATTGCCCATAGCATCACACTCCTTCCTGGTACCATGTGCTTCTCTAAGTGACATTAAAGAAACTTTAAAGGGCAGTATTGTGTATTTTCCAGCGTATAATACCATTTTATAGCACAATCAAATAAAACTTTGACTTTCAATTGTTTGAAAAAAATACAAATATGACTTAGAAGAAATTTGACTTTTGCAATTGAACATCTTAAAATTCCTGCTCTTTCTGAAAGTCCACCTTCAGGAAGTCATCGCAACATCACTCCTCCCCTTTAACAACATTTTTACCAGCGTTGGACTGCGAAGTAGCTCACATAATAATCAGCAGCTGTACAGTTCTACTTGGTGTTTGCTAGCTAGTCTGAAGGAGCTGACTGGTGTAGACATGGGGGTGAGGTGGTCTGTGAAATGGACGCTCGGAAGTTTGAAAACTGCATCTCTGAGGAGGAGCTGTGCCTGGAAGGCAGAGCAAGGTCCAACCAGGACTTTTGCACAGCTGAATGATTGCCATATCATTCAGACAGAATCATGACAACACTCCAGGTACCTTTTTGATGAGGGAATAACACTATAAAATGACGCAAAGCTCAAAAAAGTGGATTTTACATAACATTGCCCTTTTAGTTCTGCATATTGCTCTGCCTTCTTCCATTCCTCCGTGGTCCGGTTCTGATAGTCTGATGTCCATTTTGGTGCTTTCAGAAAACAAACAAGAGCAGTGGACAGCATTTGCTTTTGACCTGCTTCAAAGAGCCTTGGCTGCCAGTGACCCTGTCAACAGTTCACTACCATTTCTTTCACTTTTATAGGGTACGGTGGATTCCTGGTATTCACGGGGGTAAAGGACCACAGCTGCCCACAAATAGTTGACATCCACGGACACTTAAGACTCCAATAAAAATGCTTCTAACTGCCCTTTTTAATTGTTCAAACACCAAATATACTGCAATAAATGTGGAAAATGCACAAGCTTGTTTTAGTCTTCCTTATCTCTGCATTGGAAGGTGCAGCCAATTATGCAAATGTTATGTCGTTTGTCGAGTACCATCGCTCCTAGGCATTTCAGCTTCCCAAGCTGGATTTTCTTACAAATATTTTAGAAAAAAAATCCACAAATAGGCAGATTTTCCAAGAATAATTTGGAGTTATGTTACGCAGAAAAATCCACAAAGAGAGTAAAACAAAGATCTTTAACCGATTTTCCCTTCCATCAACTTTGAGGACGGCTTAGTAACTGGCTGCCAATTTGCCATCTTCTAACAGGTAAAGATATAATCTGTAATTCACTTCTCCTGTCAGGTATCACAATATTAGATTAATACCATCAGTGCACAGTCTTGCAAATTGAGTATTGGCCCCTGACAGATTTTTACTGTTTTGACTTTTTTACATGCTCAAAGATTACTTGAGTAAAAACTAAAACCTTTTTTAAATGATGAATTTATTCCAACCAAATGAACTTCCCCTTGAAGCTAATAATTAGCCTTTCTACTCTTGGCAACAACAACTGTCTTCAAGTGTTTGCCAAAGACTGGCAATAATTATTTTTATTTACTCTGAAGGGCTTTCGACCGAAATTTTGTAGCATCATATCTTACCGTTTCCATCAGATTTATATCTTGGCTTTGACTAGGCCTTTTGAATGGGCACTTAGAGGTTGACTTGTTGGTGTGTCTCAGATTGTTGCCTTGTTGAATAACCCAAGAGCGCTTGAGGTCCACATCACAAACTAATGGTCTAACTCTGTTGGTTCCATTAGCACTTGCAAGTCAAGTGCCAAAGAAGCAACATAATCCCAGACCATCACACTACAACCACCATGTTTCACTGTGTAGCTTTCGGAAATACTGGGTTAGCTTCAAAGTAACAGGTCCATACCCTGTAATTAGTGTGCAGGATATTTTCCCAAAAGACTTTCTCAAGAGATCGTCAAGATGTTTGTTGGCAAATATGAAATGGGCGTTTGTGTTTTAACCTTGAAACTCTCCCATGACTACTTCGAGTTGTCAGACAGGTTGTATTTAAGGGAGTTCTCGATTCTTCAGGTCAGACCGTGTTCGGGAGTGGTTACACCTTGAACCCGAATGTGTGGCTCTTTACATTTAATTTGTGGAGGACAATTGTATTATTAACATAACAGGATTTTCTAATTCTTGTTCAAAGTGACCAGATGTCCTACTGTTAGTGATACCAGCCAGTAGTAAGGTATTTCTCCATACTATGAACTCAGACAGCTAGAGAACATCGTGGAGCACTGCTGGAGTGTCATACAAGTGAATATTTTGATGTTTTAATGCGCACAGAAGCGTTTGCTCTTCATGGGTATATTCACAACAGCCCAACTTAACCTCTTTTCCATTTGTCTAGAAAGTCTGGTTAGTTTGGGAAGCTGTGACTGTGCAATCGAAATCTGATGCAGACTCTGGCCCGCCTAAAAACCTTGTTCTTGTTTTGATTGAAGTGAACTCTGGTATGGTTCATATAAATATGTGGATGCAAGTGGACTGGAGACCACTCCAAAAGCAGGAACCAAACTCCAGCTCAGGGCATTCTGAGTAAATACAACCAAAACACATGTGCTAATGGGAGACAAGGCTCAAATAAGAACTCCTACAACCAGTAAAATCTGACGCTACTCCATCTTTGTTTACATTTCATGAAGAAGGAAGAAGCTCTCATGTCTTCTTTAGAGGTTTTTATGTTGTTTTCTTCAGTGGTTCTTGGAGCAGCACCCCCACAGGCGATGGAGGGAACAGGTTTTTCTTAGGGTTTGGTTGGTTTGACACAGTGCAGTGTGAGACCAAACTGCACCAGCTGAAAATGTAACAAATGTTGCAAACGAATTGCGTCTACCGGACTATCAGGTGTGAAAAACCCTAAAAGGTATTCCATCGGTTGTGAGGCGTTGTGTTGTTGTCTCGGTTGGAGGCGGCTGCTGTTGTTACTAATAGCCGGAGGGCCTGCCGCTCTTTCAGGGTGACGGTATCGGGAACTTAAAGCCTGTAAATCTTCAGGAAACCTCCTTCCTTCCCTCTAATTCCTCATGGCAGGCTGTCTCAGGTGATGGTTGGAAGGGCTGCAGGGCCGCTCCGGTGGGGAAGAAGGGTTTTACTCGGCGTGTGTGTAACTGTGGTCAGAGCAGGACCACAGGCAGAGCCGCTGACCACAAGCGTGCTTCACCTTATGCAGCTTCCATCCCTGATTATGTGTACTTTTAAGTGTGGGGTTTCATGCTGCAGGTAGGAGGCAGAAGAAGGAGGCAGAAACTTAAAATAGAAAGAATTCAAACCAGAGGAGTTAAAAACCTCTAATCTGTCTCCTCTTCTTCCCTGAGTCAGTTGGGTGACAGCTCAGTATTTCGGGATACGTGTTATATCTCATCTGCTCTGTCAGGGCTGCCTAAATGTTTACAGACTCATCCTTTTAGCCTGCGTCAATGTAACCTAACACCCAGCTTCTTTACAGTCATCTGTTTAACTACCTGGCTGTCCAAAGACTTAACCTGTGTCTTTAAACAAACCCATAAAATCACTGTTGGTTCCCAACACTGTTCAAACAAGACTTTCCCCCCCCATCAGATTGGAGCCCGCAGGGAAATCCTTGGGTCCCTTTCTGTTTGATAGCGCCCACTAGTGGTTGATTAGAAGTACTGTCACTGTTAATGTGAGTGGATTAAAGAGGCTGTGCTCAGTTTGTCATAAAAAATAGTGAGGTTAGGGGATCAGATTTTATCTAATAATATTAATTTGTACTTTCATTTTCAAAGATATCAGGATGTGCATTATCTAATTTTCTATTTATCTCAGTTTTTCTATTTTCAGAAGCGTCTTTTCTTTGAGATTCCAGATTCTTGTGGATCATTCAGCAGTGTGTGTGACCCACTCCACTGTACTGTTTCTCCTGCAGCAGTGTTTACATATAATTGAGTAATTACCTGTAAAAGATAGCACCCCTGTGGCTGTCATTTTCTCATCTGAATCCCCCACAGATCAGATATTTTACTTCAGAACAAAGAAAAAAAGAAGCACAACAGCTGAGCAGAAATCTCTCACTTGGCTGCTGTTATGCATAACCACCTTCATGTTGTTTCTGAAAACACAGGAAACAAGAGCGAGTCTAGAAGAAATCATTTGCCAACTCTGACTAGATGACGGTTGCTCATTCAAAATTGCACAAAATCGCAGGATGATAATTTGACGTTCCTTTGTGGGTTTCAGAATCCCACGGTGAATGGAAAGTTGTAACAGGCACATTGTGCGTACACTAGAGGCCTCACCCACAATGCCATTTGAAAGACAAACAGCAGAGCAGTGCGTGTTGCTGGCCTGAGTGCCACAGAGGCGAAAGTGCTCATTCTTTTTGACATACGCCGGCCAAAGTTCAGCCTAATGGTCGTGTCGTTACAATGCAAAGGGACCTTTGTGGGGCAGAACTGTCCCTGTCCTTCGTTCCCTAAAGTCTTTAAATCTGCTCATCCTCTTTCTTTCCTTTCATCTCCTTGTGTAATGCTGCTTATAAAAGTGTTGCTCTGCATTGTGCAATCAATTTAGGTGATCTCTATGTTTTGCATAATCTCAGATATTCAGATTGTTATGCAATTAATAAACTAGTTTGTAAGTAGATTTAAATATGTGTAAAACAGTCTCAATTGTTTTTTTAAAATAAATTAATTGAACTGTTCAGTTATTTATTAAAAAGTGAGCATTTCGTCATCCCAACCTACATTCAGTGCAATTTGCACTCAAAATGAAAGACGTAAACTAAAATTTAATTGCCAGGTTTCAGTCTTCCGCTGAGGAAATTAATTAAATTCCTTTTTTTTTCATGCTAAGGATATTTTTGTACAAAATTCTGGAGCAATCATATTGGGAAGGTATTTTATACTCATTTCCTCTTTGATACTCATTTCCTCTTTGATAACATGGAGATGATTAGAACCTCTAAAAATATTTCAGAGCCAGTGCCGTTTATTGTTGCAGGACAAAATTAAAAACTGCTGAACCTGTTCTGCAAGAAAATACTGTACCTTCCTAAAGTATCCATACTCCCTGGATGCTTTCTCGTTGTTACTTTATCACTTTTTTGAAATTTTATGCGGGAGACCCGCAGATAATTGTAAAGTGGAAGAATAAGTAAAAGTATTTAGCAAATATTTTTCCAAGCAATAATAAGTGTGGTATGTGTTTGTTTTCAATCCCTGTGAAGCAATGAGATGGGAGAATCATACTTTTCTTAAATTACAGTTTCACTTCTTTTTTTGTCCAAACCAGTTTTACACATTCAGACATTTTTGTTCATTTTTCTTTGTGAAATATGAATTAGTTAATGGATGATTAGATGATGGATCATGTTACTTGACGAGCTGTTAGGTGTTGCTACAGACTCTTTACTGGATTTACGCCTGAACTTTGACTGGACCATATGAATTCATTTTACATAACATTACAGCGCCGGCTGTTTGTTTCAGGCTGTTGTTCTGATGTAAAACTCTGCTCTATAGTTTCACTTTTGTCACCTGTAATTTTCCAGAATTTAGCTAAATTTAGCTCCAACTAATTCTGATTCACTTTCCTTTCCCTGCAGTATGATGCTGCCACCACCATGTTTCACTGTGGGAATGATGCAGGCAGTTAGAGTTTCTTCTGACAAGGGAATTTTCTTCCACTTTGTTTTTTCTCCTCCATGTGATTTACATCAGACTGGAAACAAAACGTCTCCCTTTCTTTTTGTCTCTTATACAGGCCAGACCTGAGAGATGAATCTTTTTCCTTCCCCTCCATAATTATGTTCTACTTTGTGTTGGTCTGTTTGTGATTGTATTATGACAAAATGTGAAAAACTCAGTTGTAACTGGAGCGCTCTGTCCTTCCCCTTCTCTTACATCGAAGTTCACTTTTAAAATCCTATCTACCTCATGCCCTTTAAACTTGAACGTGACCTTCTTTTTGTCCCCTCTTTATGCACTTTTTTAGGTAGAAATCAGCTCCAAACTGGGTCTCAGTTCAGAAAGAAGTGGTAGAAGCTGGAATATTTGGTTACGGATGCATTTCCATTCGATTGTCCTAAAGGAGGGCGAGTAGAAGTAAGCGATATGAGTTGAGGGGATCATATTAATGTAACTAACACACACCATAATCCCACAGGACTTCCTTCCCATTCCCATTAGAAGACACACCCAGGATGACAGGTAACACGAGAGCACCTTTCACAGGGTCAGATTGGAAGAGGTGGGAAAAACAGGTGAGGTTACTCTCTGATTATATTCTGCCGAATATCTCTGGTTTCTCTGATTAGTTGGCGTCTTATTTCAGTTATTCTTTCTCTTTCACTTTAACACACACCACAAACTATTCCATGTGAAAAATTCATTTCGAATGCAGAAAGTGCCTGAAACACGCCACATAAGCCACTGTTTTTTTTCCGTATCAGTATTTGCCCGAGTTTCTGGAGTCTCAGAGGGACAGCAATATGCTCTGATGTAATCCATGAGATAGGGATCTTTTGTGGCTGTGTTATGAATCGCAGCATAATATGAGCGAGTGCGCAGAGAGCCGCGTTGAAGCTGGGGCTGGCGTGGAGAGGAGGGGTGGGTGGATCAAGCAGTGTCACAGGAATCCACAGTGTTGTGAGAGCTCCATACCTTTCAGCTTCATTAAACCAATTTCACGCCGAGGTGAGCTAAGAGAGGAAGCTCTGAATCTCAGCGCCGGCAACAATGGTGCATTGAAGGGATGAGGCGAAAGTAAATTAGGTACCACTTCACAGACGGCAAATTAAAATCTGAAAGTTGGATAGGAAAAGTTGAGGGTAGATGATTATGTCTTTATTGTGGTTTCTCTCCTCAATCTAGAAAGCCCTCTTTCCTTTTAGCAACCACCTTTGCCCCCATCCCACACACCCCACAACCCTCTAAGAAAAAATAATGATCTATTTCTTGTCTGGTAATTGGTTTCTAAGATGCTCCCACTCAAAGGCTGGATCTTAAATACCAAGCTGCTCATGACCCTCCTTTCAGCCACTTAATTTGCTTTAGCTTATCAGTAAGATTTCATATCCTGGAAAATCATATAAATTAAACATTAATGTCAGGCTTATTTCAGCGCGATCATTGACCTCCACTATGCATTGACCCACTTTATCGGATTTGGTGCTCAGTATTTGTAAAGGCTTTAATGCAAAACTGTGACCAAATCATAATTGGTTATATGTTATCATAAAGTGTTTTTATGAATTTTTCAACTGGATTTTGAGCATTTGCGAAAAAGAAAAAATGCTGAGTAATTCAGGGCTCAAGTAATCACACACAAATGTTCCAGCAAGAAAATTTAAAGAGCAGACAACAAAAGAAATAGTAATCAGAGTTCCCTTTCCAAACTAATTTGTCAAGTTAGGTTTAGGCTTTGAAAAGAATTTAATTTATCTCTACACACTGTTGGCTGAAAAATATTCGGCCAACGGTGAATATTTTTAATTTTGGGGACTGCCACAGTTGGTAGCATTATTGCATTGCAGCAAAAAGCTATTTGAATCCAGTTCTGGAGGCTTTCTGATTGGAGTTTGCATGTTCTCCCTGGTAGTCCAGCTTCCTCCCACAGTCCAAACATGACTGTTATGCTAATTCTTTACTGTACCATTAATCATAGGTATGTGTTCATGTTTATGGTTGATTGTCTTGTGTGTCTCCAGGATAAGCAGCATGATAATTTGGGTTAAAAAGATGTAATTTCTGATACCACAGAGACTTCTGGTTGGAGTATACATCTTAGCATTAGTCTTACACTGGCACTCAAACAATGAAAGGCACGTATCCTAGCATGATTTAAAGATGCTTGAGGTCAAAAGGTGGAAAACCAGATATAAAAAAATGTGCAAAACTGTGTTGAACGTAAGATTTATATGTTGGGGAATGCCAAATATGATGCTGTATGTGTTTTGCCCAAAGATAAAAAGGAATTCTGCTGTAATTTAAGTTTGTTGTGGTAGCCTATGTTATAACAGGAGCTACAGGTCCAAAAACTGAAACATTTTCAACATATTTTTCTGATAATTCAACACAAGGAAAAGTAGGAAGAGTTGTCAAAAATATTTATTAACTACTGAAACATATTTCAACAACTGGTCTTTGAACGATCCTAATTTGAGTCAATCTATCATCATCACCTGGTATGGATGAGTTTTGGAAACATGCAGCAGCAGGCGGCTCCATGAGCAGGCCTATTCCTCAATTACTCCTCCAGTAATAAAGCTAGTAAATGTTAATAGATCCTGACAGTTCAAACATAGACTAGTCAGAACCTTTAACCATCTACCCTGCTGAGTCCAGATGATCGTCATACAAAATAAACACAATTACTAGACACAGAAATTCAGCAGGGCTGCTGCTGACTTTACAGTATCTGTAGCTGCTACAGAGGCATAAAATCAAGAATAAATTTTACTGTACAGTTTTTAAATGATTTCTCAGTCTCATTTGTCTCAATGAATACACAATAGTGGTTTCTTTTAAGAGTCACTTTAATGATCTCTTCTTTTTTTCTCTGCATAAAACATAAACCGAAGTTGAACATCATTTGACTTTTAAAATACTCCAGTGCTTGAAGAGTAGCACAACCTATTCCATGTGAAATCACTGAAAAACAAATCAGGACAATATTTGTGCTTGAGTATAATTTTCAAGTGCCTGAATGTTAAACATTCATCTGTTTATGTTTGCTATAATTCTGAGCAGAAATTAAATATCAAGTCATTATGCCAATCCAGAAGGAGACATGTTCTGCATACCAAAGACTTTAGGTGCAGAGAAACTGATGCATGCTTTTATTTTCAGTAGGTTGAATTATTGTAGGAATTTCCTCCCTGGTCTCGTCTAAAACTGAGCTGCTAGAGTCCTGAACAACACCAAGACAATAGAGCATATCACACAAGTTCTCAGATCAGCTATTGGTCGGTTTACTTTGTATTTTGAACCAGGAAGTATGGAGGAAAAGCAAAATATGAAGCTTTGCAGGAACTTTAAACCAACTTAGACAAACACTGGATAGCATGTAATGCAAACAGAAACATTACTACAGAAGCCAAATCTCAACAAGTTGATCAGGCTTTCTGTTAACTTTCTCTGAGTCTTGGCTGACAACTTCAGGGGGGAAGGAGCAGTCATATACCAACTTATATATATATATTTTACTCATTTATTTATTTATTTTCCCTATATATTTATTTATTTAATTTTGGCTGAAATGGCTCTCCATACAATCATGGAGTGCAGGTCAACCAATCAGAGTCTAATGTGCAAGCTACGCCACCTTACATACAGCTTACGAAAAGTATTTATTTATTTTTTTAACACATTCTTCAGTCTAGAAAGAACTGCACATGTAAATGAACTCATTTGAGAGATATCAGACGCTAAATTTGTGTAAATTACAAATTTAGCATAATTTGTTAAACTAGAAGTTATATTAAGAAACATTTGCATACTATTGGCTCCAGACAAGAGATTGTTGTGACTAAAACAAACGAGGATATTTTAAATATAGTTGGGAGAAGTGGTTAAAAAATATGAAAACATCACATCACTACTTCTTTGTTTTACTTAACTTACATTTTTCTATTGTTTCCGAATTATCTGTCAATAAAATGCTGACATTTTAGCCAAGTTTAATGATATATAAATAACCTAATTTAGATAAATTGGGGACTAAAAGGGCTTTCACTTTGAAAATAAAATCATGCATATTATCCAGAATACTAATTTCCTCAATTGCCCCAACGAGTCTCGTTTGTCAGATTATAAGTGTCTTAAGCAAGAATTAAACATGCTTTTCAATAAGCCCACATTTCTATTTTTAAAATTACTTTCGTCATTTGTATATGATATAATAATTTAATTGTAAATTTTATGTTTTCATTATCTGTAAGTTGAAAATCATCATAATAACAGAAATAAAGACTTTGAAGCATCCATCTTTGTGTAATTGATCTCTATAATTTGCTTTACTGAGTGATAAAGTTTTTAATTTGTAATTTATTATGGCATTACAGATGAAATATCAATTGATTAATCAAGTTTTTTTATGTAGTATATTTCTGCAATAAGTGCTTTACATCATAAAAACACACAAAAATTCAAGAATTAAATTTTTCCAAGTGCCACCATTACACATCAAAATGTTGGTCAGTGTTTCATTTATTATAATACTAAAGTAATTCTAAACAGGTGGGTTTTTAGTCTAGATTTTTTAAAAATCAGTGTTTTGTCTGGTTTATAATGGGAACAAACGTACAAATCAGGAATTTTGTTCCCGATTTGTGGTGCATAGAAACTTAATGCTACTTCTACTCACCTGCTTGTATTGGGAAATATCTTAAAAGTCTACATTCATTACATTTTTCAAAGTCAGTTATCTGTTATGTACGTTTTTTTAACCTGCATTTGTCCATATGTCAAAGTATCTGCATTTTTTTGTAATATTTGTCCAATTCTTCATAGGAAGTGAACTGGTGGGGTCCCAGGCAGGACAATGCCATGGCAGCAGCATGGCTTTCACTGGGCCTCGCGCTGCTGCCTTTACGAGAGCCAGACAGACGGATCCCCTTCACGCCGTAAAGCCATCAACAAGGGGAACAAAGAGGGCAGGTGCTGAGGACTGCATTGAGTGCTCACCTGCACCCAGCAGGGGAATATAGTGCGTCCAGCCATGCCAAGAGGCCCTCCACATTCACATCCCCACTCACCAGGCACTAATGGGCTAAGATGGCAAGCCAAAGAGAAATTATTTCTCTTTATTATAGACTGAAGTAAATCATCAGCTGATGGTGTTGAATACGACAGTACATGTACCGTATCCACGGTTTAGTTCAACCAAACTTGGCTTCTGCAGTAAGCTGTGACAGAATGCTGTTAACAGGGTATTTATCAACATTTAATTGGTGACAGAAGTGAGTATGAGGGAGCTGACTCTTGGATCTGCGTTTCAGATTTTTATGTACCGAATTGAATCTTAAATAGAAAGATTTGTTACTGGCTTGCAATGTGCAGCTGGCTCCACCTGAGCTCTCACAGCGTCGCTCAATTTGTGAAAAAGCGTCTGTCATTCAAATGCGTTGAATCCATAGTTCTTCTGTAAAATTGACAACTACAATTTTCCCCAAATCCTTGCATACATAGCCGCTCCCAAGTACAAGGGCTTGTTGTTCCAACACCTGAATAAGACGCCGACATCTCTCCTCTGATGGCTGATTGATAATGAGCTGAGCGCATGGCTGAATTATGGATATATTTAATGCCATTGTCTACATCCGTTCCAGTCATAATTTTTTGTGACTTATCGCAGGAACAAGTTTATTCACATATGATTTCAAGTTAATTTCTTATTTAACAAAAACACTGCAACTGCAAAAATGTGTTTTAGCAGAACACAGACAAAGATTTGCACACATTTGTAATGAAAACATTGTAATTTTCTGTCAGCTCCTCACCCAGCTGCTCTGCATTCTGTTCATTGTGCTCACCTGGTTTCCTTGTCACTAATCACCTCCCAATAAGTTACAAGTCACTCTTACAAATAGCTTCCTTCTGCGATCCTTTTTCTGCCATGTGACTTACCGGTCCTCATTTGCCTCACCTGTTTTCATTTAGTCTGCAGTCTCCATTGGGATCTGATTCTACTCCATCACTAACTTTGAAAACGTTGTGAGTCGTCATCAGACTGCGGGGATGCATGTCTGTTACAGGGAGAGAGAGAAGCTGAGCATAACTGTTGGCAGGATGGCTGAACAATCTGTCTAGAAAACATGTTAACAGCCTGCAAAATCTGAGACTAAGTGGAGGTTCACATGCAGCACAATCACTCCAAACATACAGGCAAAGATGCAAAAGAGAGATTCTGATCAGTGTGGTTTAAACTCTGTGCCCCAAAGATCAAAATCATCCAATTTTCCAAGTATTCAGCGCCATAAAAATAAACTATTTCATTACATACACAAGAATAATTGCTGCTGTGACCTACTCAGCAATAAAATAAGCATCCAATATTTTAATGACACAAACAAGTTAGTCTGATTTTCATAGAAACGGGGATCTATAAACATAAAAGGGTGTTGTGCAATTCCCTTGTTGGCATGCAAATTAAAATGAAGAAATTCTGTGTCTTGCCCGCCATTCAAATTTAACATTTGAATTATGTATCTTTCCTGAGCGGCATTAAATCAAGGAAACACATCCTATAGAATAACATCTGCATCAGCAAAACTTGGATTGAAGTTTAAAAAAGTTAATCTATTTAAAAATCACAGACAAGTCTTGAAAATAAATCTCCACAAACGTTCTGAATCCAAACTCAAATTGTAAGCTTTTTTAAAATAAATAAATAAATAAAAACAATAGGTAAACACTTTATTATGTAGATGTGAAAATCTGGAAGTGACAGTCCTGTTTCTACGAGCTGTACAGAATGTTAGTCAGTTTAATCCAATCAAGAAGATTCAAGATTTGTTACTTTACAATGCAGTCAGGTGCAGATTATTGTGTCAAACTCTTCTGAGGAAACTCAGTTGGCTTTGGAGCAATTATTAATTATATACCCGGTTCAGATTTTTATGTAATAAATTAGAAAACCATATAGCAATATTTTGGACTAGTTTATGTTGGTCTGTTGCATAAAAACCTCTAAATAAATACCGAACTTTTCAGTTGCAAATTATGAAAAAAAAGTGAATTTGTGAATGCTTATGCAGAAAACTGTGGCAGGTGTTTGTGTGTAAGTGCATGGTTGGAGGTTTAGAAAACTATTTATGCTGCTAAGGCAAAATATCAGTGGGACCTTTGGGGATTTGAGGCCAGCAGAGAGCTCAGAGAAGACATATGGCAGACCTAAGCAACAGGTAGGCTTGGCATGAGGCAGGCAGGCCGCCTTTGAGCCGCCGCTCTGGATGAAGTGACAGATGTGTGGTGAATCTTTAACTCCCCACTGTCCCTGCATCTGTCCTCGCTCTCTGCGACGATGGCTCTGCCCCCTGCTGTGAGAATAATAAGCCAGCCAAAGAGGGAGCTATCACTGGACTTATTGATTAGTCCAGCTTGCCCTGGCCAGCTTCATTTAATGACCTCTGGGAGTCATTATTGAAGAGTCATTGTCTTTGTGATCAGTTCAGACTTTCTCTTACCATATGGGAATCCTCCTGTTGCCACCTCAAGGATGAGATTTATAACCTGCTTCAACCCACAGACGTGTCCACTGGTTTACTGTTTGAAAATCAAAATGTTTGTGTTTTTGTTAGTTTTTTACAGAAAATTAGGTCACACCAGACCTAATTTTCTGTTGATATAAAAAGCAACAGAAGGGGAAAGCATACGCTCTAATCTCTAACAGCAACCTTATTTATTGTCTCTATTTAAATCCTTCCATAGCAAACATATCGCTGACAAAATAAATGATATATCCCACTTTATTCCTGTTTACACGTTCTGTCTAATCTTCTCAGACGGCCCAAATGGCAGGGACAGTGTCCCACTCTGTTTCCCCACTCAGCCATGGCACTGGCAAGAGATGGTTTATTTTAATTGAAAATTAGCAAAACAAAACAAGGGCAAGAGGATCCCTGAATAGGGCCCCTTTCTCCGGGAGCTCCTGTGCCGTTGAATAATGCATATGGGAGAAAGTAAACAGCAGCCGTGGGCCTTGCTGGGGGAACAATGGGCCGCACACAGCCCAACCAGGGCGCCTGATTTTATTACTGGCCTGTCAATCCCCCCAGCCTGGGAACTGTGGGACCTAGGCCAGGCAGCAGCTGCTGACCGCTCCGCACTGACCCAACACTCCCGGCAACCTGCAGGAGGAAGCGCTCACACCGCTGCATACCTCTGCTCTGCGCTCCGCACTGTCCACTCCTAATCTATCTATTCACATACTCAGCGTGGGATAGCTGATTCCATTTCCTGTCCGACTGGACCGTCCCTTCAGCTTGATTCATCCAAACTGAAGTGAAGCAGAGGCAGGTAGAGTAGCTACCCAGAAATTGTACTCAAGTAAAAGTAGCACTACTTTCACATATTTTTACTCAAGTAAAAATAAACAGTAGTAACCCAAGAAATTACTCAAGAGTGAAAATGTATTTGATAAAAAGGCTACTCAAGTTACTCATATATTCAGCCAAGTGCATGCTAAACATTTAGCATGTTTAGCATTTAAACATTTAGCATGCACTTAGCCATACATGGTAAGTATATGCTAAATGCTCTAGCCATACATTTAGCATGTATGATTAACTCATACTTAAATGGTTTTTAGCATGTATGTTTTGTTTCTCTAAATATTAACTTTGGAGAGACATACTTAAAAATTACATAATCAGAAGGACCAAATATAAAGTTATGTAGAAATTTTGGTATTTTAAAGACCAAAATGAGAATTATTTACATGAACTTCAACAAAAAACAAGTGTTTGTCTGTGTCTGGTACATTTTTGGTTAAAATAGGCTTACTTTTTAGTCAGAAAAGTTCCTCACGGTGGGTAGAGAATACAGCAATTTGACTCAAGTAAGAGTAACGACACCTCGTAGTAAAATAACTCAAGTAAAGGTAAAAAGTACAGTATCACAAAAAAACTCCTAAAATTATGTTTTTTCCAAAAAGCTACACAAATGTAATTGAGTAAATGTAGATCGTTACGGCCAAAGACTGAATTTATGCTATCATTTCAAATATTCTAATGTTGTCAAATTTAAATTGCAACTATTTCAAACTGACCTCTTGAGATGTTTAATTTGCAAAATACATGTTATTTTCACTTAATAAATTCTCCCATGTTTTAGGTTCTGGTTTGTGGTCAGTGTGGCTGATTCTGAACTTTTTCCTCCCAGCAGAACGTTGTTGTGTGTGTGCGTGTGTGTGTGTGTGTATGTGTGTGAGTGCTCCCCTGTCTGCATTGAGATTCTGGTCTTGCTTCTGGTTTCAGCCAAGTCCCGGTTGCCATGCCTACTAGCGACTGGTCGCCCAGTATGAGTAATGATGTGATGTGGCTGTGCTTTAAAGTCCCAACAAAGACCTTATTACCACTGCAGCACCTCATAACACACCATTGTTGTCAAGTGCTCCTGATATTAACCTGCTTGCTCTGGGGCTTCCTCCCTTCACGCAGGAGATGTGCGCGTGTGGATACGTGTGAGCGATGTAGTCGTGTAAGCAGTTTTGGAGAAACTCAAATGAAAGTTGCCAGAAAATGGCCTGTCTTTGCATCTTAACTTAATAGATAACCAACGTAATAATTTGTTTGCTCTCAGATTAAGACTTTTCACCTACCTAAGTGAGAGGTGTCCAGACTATTTGTCATGTGGGCCAAATTCATTGAGTCAAAAGTACCTCATGGGCCAAGAAAGTGTAACAAAAAAATTATAAAATCAAACAAATGAAGTCACCTGAATTTTTTAAATGTTTATTTTTTGTAGAAAAGGGATCCATTGTAGCTCCAAAACTTAAAAAGGATTTAGTTTTCAAATTCTTTGCTAAACAAATTTATTCCCAGTTACTAAAACAGGATTTGGGTAACTTTCTTTCAAAACGCTATAGCTGAGTTTAATAAATGAAATGAAAGCCGATTAGGGTGCAGCAAAGTTGGCTTTTCAGTAAATGTTTCTGTATAAATACTTTGTGTTTTACTTGCAACTCATTGCAAGAAAATTATTATTTTACCCTGATTAAAAATATAAAGTTTAATAAACAAATTAGTGTAATACTTGAACTGCATTTGGAGGCCAAAAAAAATCTGTCCAAAGGCCACAAATGGCCCTCGTGCCTCACTTTGGACACCCCAAGCCTAAGGGTTCATAGTTTATTATTATTATAATTATTATTACTATTATTTTATACAGTTGTAGAGCAGTAGCAGCAGATCCTGCATGTGAAATGCTCTTTGTGGTAACAAAAGTACTGCTGCACACAACACTGAATGCCCCCATTCCCACAATGAAACATAGTGGTGGCAGCATAGTACTGTGGGAATACTTTTTGGCTATAGTTGATTTTCCTTACCCAATAAAAATACATATTTTTTCTTCAAAAGCAAAAAACAAAGCATTGCAAATGCAAAACTAATGGATGAAATTCTGAAATATTTTTGTAATGCATATATTTTTTTTTATACTCTTGTTTGTTTATCAAATCTTGTTTGGTTTCTTATTTTTAAATGTAGTTCAAAAGTAATTAATGATGGTACTGAGTTTTTCCAGCTTTCAAAGATGATCAGTAATCAGAAATCTAGACATGAATGTTTGGAGGACGACTTTTGCCAATGATCAGGATAAAAACTATTTATTGCATTTACAGTAACATTTAATGCCTTTCATCTGCTGACGAGACATATCCAGTACTGGGGGGCTTTCTTTTTTAAAATACTTTTAGTTTTATTGGTAAATAAAACTAATTTATTTATTCCAAATAAAGCAGCAGTAATAAATCGTCCGCTGTATGTCGCCTGACAGTGCTCCCAACCCTGTGAACTGTCCACAGGCCCAGACCTCAGCAAAGTGTGAAGTACCATAAAACGTGGATTGTGTCTAAGTGTGTGTGAGACACTGAGGCAGGATGATGCCACAGGATGTTTGAATGTTTGACTTGGTTAAACAACATCCTCTGACAGAGACACCACAGGCTGCAGATGAAGTGAGAGATAAAAACAACCGAGATCCAGACCTTCACACCAGCCATTGTCGCTGCTTATCTCTAATGTGGGGCTTTCTGCTAATGACGAGGAGGAGAGAGGCGGAGATACAGGGAGAGTTTGTATCAAGTAGGAACCAAAACCGTGTTGTTGTGTTTTTGTTAATTAAGCTGGAGTTTGGGTTCTGCAAGCTCCAAAGAAAGAAAAAGGGCAGCTCTTATATATTTAGCTCAGAAAAATACAGTGAGAATTGTTTCTTCTTTAAGCCATGCATAATCAAATTTGGTCTAAAAATGAATTTAAAAGTGCAGCCCATTTTTCTCAACTCAAACAACTTTTCAAATGAATTTAAGCAAATTGATGACTTCTTTTTTCTTATCAATTCTTGACTTTTGTTTACTGTCCCATCAGCAGACTGACAGGCTGAATAAAGTAGTGCTAAAGGTCAGAAATGTCTTGAGGTGGACCTTGACTTGATATATTAGAGAGCAGGATGCTGCTGACGCTCAGAACAGTAATGAGAAACGCCTTTTACTTTTCTCTATTTCATGCTAGTTAGTTGCAGAGTCTGTTCAGCAGCAGCGTTGGGTAGTAGCTAATTATATTTACTCAGTTGCATTTACCTAAGTAACCTTTTTTTAAATGTACTTTTAGGTGCATTTGTACTATGCTGTATTTTATACCATTACTTGAGTAATTTTATCATGAAGTATTGCTACTCTTACTTGAGGAAAATTTCTGGATTTTCCACCCACTGAATGAAGAACAAACATGTTTTATCCACCTGCAGTTTTTAACGTTTCAGAAGTTTTATATTGAAAGAAACTGATTTGGAAAAGTTTTCTTCTGCCAGATTTTTGTCTTTGTTTTTAATATGAATTATTGTAATTTTTGTCCAATCCCAAAATTTCCACTTTTGATTTAGGTATCAATAATAAATAATTGATCATTTGATCAGTTACTCGGTATTTGAGTAGACTTTTTACCAAACACTTTTTTTACTTGAATGTATGAAGTAGTGCTACTCTTTGGGGACTTTGGCCACTTCATTGCACTCTGTTGCACCACTGAACAGCACAGGAAATCCTTTCTTTCTCTGGTCATCAGCTCCTTTCTAGGAGCCAAAATATGAAGAAATGAGAGACTAATTAAGAGCCATTCATGACCTAAATGTATTATTTTAACAGGTTTGTTTATGTCTTTCAGATAGGAGGTCCCTTTGTTTCAGCCTGATGAGGCGTTCACTCAGGTGCTTCACACAGGATGTCTTGTCCTCTCGGGTTTCCCTCGCCTCTGCCGGCAAATAGGTGCGCCAAGGAGGTTATCATCTTGAAATCACCACTCCAGTACGAGCCTCCACTATACAGGGGGAGGGGACGATGTGCCTGCATACATCACTGTCACCGTGGGAAACCACATCCATCAAATAAAGTCAAGCATTTACCTGTGTGGCTCAGGTGACGATGGAGGAGGGGCCGGGGACTGGACTGGCGGGGCATGCTGGAGAGCCACTGGTGAGAAAGTAGCCCTGAACCAGGTTACAGTAGTGCTGGTGAGCCACCAGTCATACTGGGTTGGCTGGTTAAAGGGGAGTCGGAAAAAAATTGATCTGTTAACCTTTTCTTGGTGGCATCAACAAAAGTCCCAAACTCATCTTTTTCCCCTTTCCTTGCTGACAACATCACAGGATTAAATTATTATGACCAAATATACTTGAGATCCCCTCTAAAATCTATTATAGTTCCTTATTTTAATAGTTTAAACATGAAATATAAGTTGGTATGCATAGTGAAAACTGTACTGCAGAAGCTAACATCCACAGTCAGTCAGCAAGGAAAATAAATGTCACTGCTGGATCGGCTACTTTGGAAATGCCAGCCAATGGCTAGCATTGGAGTTTGGTATTTTAGCTTTAAAATATTTTACATACATATGCCTTTAAACAGGCAAACCATAAATAGTTGGAGGCCACTGCTATCACATCCGGCTGACTGTGGTTCAATGGCAATCTGAATTATTTACTCAAAACCCCACAAACTGATTTTCATTTAACCGTGAATTTACCCAAGTGGTTCCTATTTCTGTTTTGGGATAATAGACCAGAAAGTGCAGATAAATACCCAATCACATGGGGTTGCTAAGGAAAATTAATACATATTTGGTTAATCAGCAGCCCTGACTTTAATGTAACGCCTGCTATAGAAAATAGAGGAAAGTTTTTGATGAAGTTGATTATGGTGATGACTACAGATGAAAGAAAACTTGGACCAAATCTCTATGTTAAATGACAATGTTTGCTGACTCAGATCTTGAGCATTCATATCTATTAGTTTGTTGAGCGTCTGATTGTTAGTTAAATCCAGGGGGAGGGTCTGGGTAGGGCAGCAGAATCTGGTTAAATCCTCAGGATTTCTGAGTTTATTTTGTGTTTGTAGCTGTGATTAATTCATCCTATTCAAGTGTATTTTGATTCTTTTAGGTACAAACCACCAACTCTGCTTTCAGTCAGTAGTTGATTCTCAAACTTTCAATTTTGATAGAATTTAGCCTGCTAGGAAATCATACGTTAGCTTTTTTACAGTTTTGAGATATGAAACAATTAAATACTTTACATTTTGCAAGTTACTAAATAGATTTTTCCCTTGGAGATAATTTAGCCATTCATATTATTTTTGTGAATGAATATTGTTATATTATTGTAGAACTGTCATCCTTTTCTTATGAATCTTTTTACTAAGTGAAATCTATTAGCACATCATCTCCACCATGTTTTTTTTTTTTTTTTTACCATCCATTGCATTTCCATCAAGTAGAGTCTGAATTTTGACTGGACTATTTCAACTGATTGATTTTTTCCCCCCCTTTATAGCCATTTTTGTTGTGGAGTTGTAGCAGCACATGGAATCACTGTCTCGTGATCAGAGTTTGGACCAGATTTTATCTGTCAAAGACCTGAGGAAGGTTGATACAACAGAGCTTTTATCTATTTTGGTGCAAAGCTGTTCAGTGATTTATAAACTAACAAATGTAATTTATAGTGTTTTCTGAGCTACAGTGAAATAGTATTAGGTTTTTAGAACTGGGATGATGTGCTCTATCTTCCTGGTTTTTTCTTGGCAGACCTGTGAAGTAATCATTGCAGTAATCAACACAACTAAAATAAACACTTAGATGAGTTTCTCTAGATCCTGCTAAGACATTAGTCCTTCAGTCCTGGAAATATTCCTCAGATGATAGAAGGTTGATTTTGTAATTGTCTTCTTATGTTTCTGAATGTTTTGGTCTGAATCCGTCATTATGCCCAGATTTCAGGTCTGATCAATAGTTTCTAGCTGTAGTAACACACACCTGTATGGTGCAGACAACCCTTTCCCAACTCTCTAGAAACAGCAATGGGTTATTCTGTGTTTCCAGAATAATTTTCTCCACTTTAAATTCATTTTTGTTTCATAAATACTGATATTGTAAAATATTTAGTGTGAAGCTTGCAATGTCCAGATCATTTTAGTTCTGTAAAAACATAGAATTGAAACTATTTGTATTTGTACTTTTATCAATCCTGTTTCTGCCAGCCTTTTCTGATCACTGCATTAAACTATGTTGAATCACAACAGTGGAAATGCCTCTCTGCACGTTCTGCATGCTTGTCATACGTAAAATGATGAGGGAGAGGCGTTTGTCCCATCGCAACTGTCAAATTTCATAGATCAACCCTTATTTCAAAATTCATAGGGAAGTAATTAAATATAAATCCCCACCCACACATTTATTAGAAAAATCTGTTAGAGATACTGGAGGAGAATTAATTATACTCTAAAGTCATTAAAAGTAGAGTACGTCTCTGCTTTAATTACAACCATTCTTTAATGTGTTCACTTTGAAAGTTTATCATATTCCTCACACTCTAATGAAGCCAACTTCCATCACAAACAGCCATTCCTTTGACACATGATGTAGTATTTAATTTGGTTTCCTCCTGAATAAATCACTCTTCTGACAATGCTAAACAGAGCTGAGCAGACCATGGTTGATAACAGGGATATTCAGTTACACCTGCTGATATGTAGATAAGATTAAATTTGAGACAGAGGGATGAGGGGCTGGAGGATGGGTTGGGGTGGAGACGGTATAAAGGTTTCCTCACTCGTGCATGAAGAACAACATCTAAGGTGGTTGGGGCAGGGGGCCAATAGGATGTCACCAGACCTGGTCTGAACACAGACATAAGTCTCTAAGCCGGGTGTCGGAGGTTGTCGCAGAGCTAATCCCTGCATTTGGACTCTGAAGCGCTCCTAGACGTGGAGGTCGGTCCGCTCAGAGTGGATGGAAGCGGGGTCGAAGGGTCGTGTTTACCTGCAGCAGGTATTTCCTCTGGGAACTGATAAGACTCGGGGAGGGGAAGTGCTCTGTTCCAGGTGAGTGCAGAGGGGCCTGAAAAATGACACCAAACACAATCTTTACCTAAAACCCCTTCCCTCCGTTTTAGGCTCCGCCCCATGTACCCACAAACAGGTAACCTTTATGGTTCATGAATGACCTGGTTCTTCACATTTGTGAATATGTGCACTTAGTTTTAAAATGCACATTTATATTTACATATATACAGCTCAAGAAAAAAATGTAGAGACCACTTAAAATGATTGGTTTCTCTGATTAGGTATATGTTTGAGTAAAAAAAACATGAATATGAACTACTGAAATCCCAAGCAAAAATTTAGTTTTTATTTTCAGAAAATGAGAAATGGTCAAAATAGAGAAAAAGATGCAGTGATTTCAGACCTCAAATAATGCAAAGAAAACAAGTTTATATTCAGTTAGAAAAAACAAAACTAATGTTTTAACTCAGGAAGAGTTCAGAAATAAGTATTTGGTGGAAAACCAGGAGGTTTTCACTGAAGTGGGCTTTTATGTTTTTTCCAGAGATGTAACTTTCCTTTTACATTTGATTAGCATTTGGCCAGTCAGTAGTATCTGTGATTAAATGCATAAGGTCAGAACTCCAGTTGTAGAGAAGGCTCATTCATTGTCTGCTTTTAGATCATTGGTTAAAATTAACCTTTATAATAAAGCCTTTAATATTTGAAGTTCTTTTGTATTTTTATTATTTCATTTTGTCTTCAGTTTTTATGTATTTTAATTGATTTGATGTAAACTTTTTGATTTGTTTTTTATCATCTATAATTCTGTTCGAATAGATTTTTTTGAATGTTAACGACTTTGTAACACTTGTTTAAAAAGGGTCTATTCGAATGAACTATTATTATTATTATTAAAAATCTCAATGAAACGTGCTTTTCTACTAAACTAGTGCCTTTGTTCTTTTTTAAATAAACATTTTGTGTTAAATTTTACTGTATTTTCTGGGCAAAGTGTGTTGCTGGAGCAGGCAGCTGTGATCTGACTAAGGTGTCACCTTGTTTGTTTTTCCTTTTTTGCTCTTCCTCACCTGGCTCGGCTCTGCGACCTTCCCCCGGGGTGCTGAGAGGAGTCAGTGAGCTAGAACATGTTAACAAGGCCAGCTTTAACCACTGTATTGAAAGACACACATGGTCTCTGCACCAGGGAGGGGGAACACATGGTGGCAATGAAAGAGTGAAATGCTTAAAATCATGTTTTAAATTATGAAAATGTGTAGTTTATAAATTGTTTTGGTGACTTTTATATGGATTTTTTTGCAGAAAAATTGTGTTTTTGGTCTTAGTGACCTTGTTATAGGTCTGAACAGGAATATATGGTGGAATATATAGAAAAGTAGTGAAAAATATAAAATCGAAGGAAAACAAGAACTTGATTTTCCTTACAAATAGAAAATCTCCAATGCAGTTTTGTAAACGAATGCAGCAGATAAGGTTGTGGAGAGGTTTAAAGTGGATTAGGTTGTAAAACCAATATATTAACAAAATCTAATTCTTTATCTCCTGAACTTTCGAGATAAAATTATCTTGAAGCTTTGGGAGCAATGCAACACGTCAACCACACCTCTAATCATCCAACAATCTACTTTTACAAGATTCACTCTTCATCTTGTTCTTTCAACCCCACTCTTCCTTACCCTCAACTCATCTCTCTTCCTCCTCTTCACCTCCTCCTTCTTTCTAGTGTCTTTCTTTCTACCCACTCTTTCTTGACCCAGGTTCCATTTTGGGGACCCAAAGTTGTCAAAGGGAGGGGGAGCCCATTTCCTATAGACTGCACCATTTAGCTGAGGCTCTTTCTCCCACGCTTTTATCAGCTCGTCTTCCCCATGACCCATCCTCACACTCAACCCGTCCCATCCCATGCATCTTGCTATGGCCACAGTTTTCTTCAGCAAGGTCGATGGCGGGCAAGATGGAAGCAGCTAAATGTAAAGAAACCTTGAGCATGAGTTAATTCATGAGTTATTTTCCTTTCTCTTCAGAGCTCTACTTTGTGTAGAGTGTAGGCGAGAGGCAGGCTACATCCTGGACAGGTCGCTAGTCCGTCTCAGGGCGATCATTTGAATCATTTGAATTCCTTTCTTAGACCGGAACCCAGTTCCTCCATTATTATTATTATTATTATCGTCACAGTTCTGATTACAGAAGTGAACACAAGTGAAAATGTGGAAGGTAATGTTAGCTTATCCTACTATTTATACTGCATCTATAATACATGATTCCTTTCTTTAGTTGTTTTCATATAATTTGTAAACTTTTGAAGTTCTGTCAGCTGCCCTGCAAACGAGCTTTTATCACCACAGAGCAAACCAGGTGCTGTGGAGAATACATGAGTCTTGACACCTTTAAGTGTTTATGAGCCAGTGAATACGTTTCTGTGTCAAAGAGAGGATCTTTGGTGTTTGTCCTCAAGAGTTAGCATATATAAGGAGATGAAGGAGGTGTGGGAGGTAGGTGCGTGGTGCACTCCTGTTTTCTCCTTATCTCCACCTCCTCGCACCCTCTCCTCCCCTCTTCCCACCCCTGCAGTAAGCCTCATTAGTACCAAGGAGCTGCTGAGGTAGCACACGGCTGGCATTGTGGCCAATCCAAACATCGGATTCTCTCCATCCGAGCCCCCCACTTCAGAACCCTCAACCAAATCCCATTTTCAGGCTCTGCAGCTGCCCTGCTCTGCCAGAGCACTTAGCGGCGTCATTCTATCCGGCTCTCCAGGCCTCTGAGGAAACAGGCCTGTTTTGTGCTTGGCAGCCTCTGATATGACTCCAGAAATGGAAATGAAGACATGGATCTTCATTAGGAGAGGCAGGTGTCCACAGAGATTCCGCCCAGGTGAAGGAGAGGGGAGGGGGTCGGTGGGCAAAGGCGACGCCAGATGATGGGGAATGAGATCGGTAGGGGGTTTCGATCCTTAAACCCAACGATGGGCCAGTAAGAATCCCCCCTCATACGCTGACATTCAAACATGCGCACATTCATACTCCCTGCCATTGCCCCTGCACCCTTCCTCCCTCCTCCACCCCAGCACTTAATTGCCCATGTAATGAGCTGCAGTGAATGAAATTACTTGTGTGGAGGTACTTGAAGACCCCGCACGCTGGGGCACCTCCTGCAGGTCCTCATCTCCAGGGAACACATTTAGGTTGATGTTTTTTATGAAGCGCAGGGGCCAAAAACCTCAGCTCTCCTCGTCACATCTGGTCTGGTTGCATTAGGCCCTCCGACGCTTCCATCTCCTCTCCTGAGCTCTCACCCCTTCAGAAAGGGCCGGGGTGTGGGGGCAGTGAGTGGGGGGGCTTTTGTTTTCTTAATTATTCATTACTGAGAAGTGGCCTTTGCTTTGAAACCTGTGGAGGTGGATGGGCTTGGGGCTGACCCATGAAACACAGAGCATCCTGCAGCCTGAGACGTCTCTTTGTGACAGGACACCTGTTATTTCTCCATCCTCCATCAACTTTGCCTTTTCTCCCCATAAGCCCTTAAATTATATATGCAAAAATAAAAAAATATTTCCAAGTATTTTTGTCCTGTTTCTAGAACAAATGTCTTCATACGCTTTAACTAAGACTAAATTAATTTACAAGTAACTTTCAGCAATATATCAGAGTTTGTTTTAAGTAAATAATTCCTTATGTTGATAAAATTTCCTTCCATGTTATAAGTGAAATAATCTGCCAGTGAAACCATTTAAAAAAAAATTAATATTAAGAAATAATTTACTTAAAATCAGATCCTACATTTTGACAAAAAGTTACTTGTAAAATAGTTTGGTCTTATTTCAAGTGTGCCAAGATATTTACAATAGAAATAGACAAAAATACTTAGTAAGATTTTATGTTTTTGCAGTGCTATTAAATTATGATAACATTTTAAAGAAACAAAATGATGACAGAATGAAAACTTTACTTTTTATCCACCTTATAAATCAGCAACATTTTCTGATGGCCTTATTTCAGGAGATGAGGCAAATATTTTATTAGTTGATTGAAATAAGTCCAGTCAGTTATTTGTATGTCAGCAACTAGGCAGTTCAAAGTGCTTTATGTCATAAAAACATCATAGTGTCACCAAATGTGAAAACAACAAACATTACATTTTGACAAATACCATAATCAAAATCATCATTACACACCAAATGTCTATATCAGCGGTCCGTTCAAAGGCAGCACTAAAAATTATTTTGCCTTAATTTAAAGGAACTTTGTGTTTCAGCTGTTTTGCTGTTTTCTTACAGTTTGCTCCGGATTTGTGCTGGAAAGAAGCTGAATGCTGTTTCTCTACATTTGGTTCTGGTTCTGGAGACCAAACCAGAACCAGAAGACTTGAGAGGTCTGGATGGTTGATACAACAACATGAGGTCTTAAATGTATTTTTGGTGCTCAGCCGTTCAGTGACTTATACACTAACAGAAGTATACAAAAGTATTTTTAACAAAATTCTAAAGAAATAAGACGGTATTTTCCTGGAAATGTGGTGTTTTGGAAGCACTCATCCTGGTGCCCAGGGCTGCTTCTCTTCTCACGCTGTTTATGGTAAAATATTAGCCCCCACGGCCCTTGTGCAGAGCTGCTGACAAATAGGGGGCTGTTGTCCCCCTTCTCTCACAGGGGTGAGGGTTAATGATTCCAGTTTCGGGGGTTAAAGCTTGCCAGTGGTCCTTTCTCCTGCGCCCCAACAGATGTTGCTAGGACTTTAATGTGGTTATCAAATCGGAGTGCCCTCTAAGCCCCGGGAGCTCATTGTGTGCCGGTGCATTCCAGGGCCTCGCCGTGGTGACAAGGCATCCTGGGGGCCACGCTGGGCTCCCGCTGAGCCTTCCAGCAGCCCCTCAGAGCTGACAGCTTGGGCAGACCCTCTCCGCTCTGTGTTTCTGCCCCTGATCGCGTCCCCTTCGTGTCATAAAGTCATCCACCGTCTCTCTTCTATCCCACAGCGCTCCCCTCACAGCTCAAGCACTCTCACTGGCCCACTCGCATTCTTGGTCACACACATTCATCCATCTTGGACACACATTTGCCCACCCTGGCGGTGAACAAAGAATCCCGCAGCAATGATTAAATGTTTTTTAATACGCCTGTAAACCTGGTGAGAAAATAAAGAAATGCCCGGAAGTGTAAAGGCATAATTGAAACATTGTATAGACTGTTGAAACTTTTTAACAGTTTGAAATGACTCAGACTGAAAATGTTTAAATAATGTGATTTATTTGTGGATATTAACTGACTGCACTGAGACATGCACAAAGAAAATTAGCTATAAGGAAGCATATTGATTCAGTAGAGTACCATATCAAGATGGGTTTTTTTAATTTATTATTTGTTATTATTATTTTTTATATATAAATATTGCCTGTTTTGTGTTTAAAGATGAATGGTTAACATTCTTAGTTGCATGTGGTATAGCTAAAATTGACTTTTCAAAGAAGAGGTAAACTGTACAAGATTTTTTCTTCTTCAAACTCCTTTTCATTTAAAGCATTTTTTATGTCAACATATGGCATGTTCATGTTTAACTGTAAATTAATGAAACAAACCAATAAATAAATAAAAATAAGATTGATACAGTCAGGAACATTGACCATTGAGAAGTTAGTATAGAAGCAGGAGTTATTTAGCTGGAAAAACATTTAAATTATTATTATTTTTTTGTTTGTTGTAAAAGTGTAAACAAACAATGATCTCAAATAAAAACAAGGTCTATTACTAGCAGCAGTCAATGGCTGCCATTTTTGCTCCAATCACATTTGTTGGCTGCCTCATTCCACCAAAAATGTTTTTATTAGCTGTTGAAGTCAAGCAGAAAAGTTTATTTCAACCAAATTTTATGCTGTGGGTCTCAAGTGACTGTCCACCAAAAATCAGTTTTATCAATTTGAAGACATAAACATGTGCTTAATTAGCAGCTCAGAATCCAGATTCCATCAAAAATGAAAAATAACCTTCACTACAACTCATTATTTGAAAAATGCAAGAATAATTCAAGATTAGTGTATTTTTGTTTCAAGACTTAGTTTTTTTCACCATTTTGATTGTAAAAGTAAATAATTTTCTACTGTAATGGACAAAGCAACAAATGGTCTATTTCAAGTATACTAACTGACTTTCACTCAAACCACCAAAGAGGCAAAACATCCATTGAACAATGTCTACTTTGTTCAAACAAAACTGCAAAGCCTTTAGATATACCAGGGAAGCTCAGATGATAATCTCATGTTTTTGTAAACTTCTACTATGATTTCTTTCCCAGCTCTGACTTTTGAAAAAAATCAATCTCACTCCATCTAATTCAGAAGATTAGAGGCACACCTGTGGACATGTTTTAAGGAAACACCTTGAAGTAAAAATCACAGGAAATCAACTGTGATTTCCTGTGATTTTTACATGTGGCATCTGTGGCATCTGTCCACAGATGCCACATTCATCCATTCAAACTGTATCACCATGAATCTCCAGCCATCACACCATCCAAAGAGGAG
>CAEGAD010098066.1:0-31778 GCA_903067055.1 Poeciliopsis paucimaculata
ATATATATATGTATAGCTGCACTTTACTGTATGGCTAGCTTGCTGTTACTGTCTCTTACTCTGCAGTTGTGGAGTCACAATGTCTGGGATGACATTGCTATGAGGCAAGAGAAGTGCCTGCCTCACCTCGAATCTGTTCTCTGCCATTTATGATTGCCATTTATCAGGACACGAAACACGTTACACACGCAGTTAGTGACAAAAAACACTGTATATTATATACATAAGCTAAATTATGAAAAATCAGTTCATATATTAAATGTTTTTTAACCATTTTATTGGCAACGTACAGACAGGAGCAACAAGCTCTCACAGAATGGCAGTTAGTGAGAGGATGCACAATCTTTGGTGAGGCTCAGCTCGCTGCTGCCTCACCTGCTGCGCTTCCGAGAATTTGAATGGGAAATCGTGAAAATTCAACTATTTTGAAAAAAGAAAAAGATCAAAATTGGTTAAGCTAAATAAAAAATAAATACTTTTCAATACAAACCACAGGGTGAAAATAGCAATATAAATTATTTTATCATTATATTTTTCCATTATGACAGGTAAGGCTCTGCCTCACATGCCTCCCCTGACTGAACGTCACTGGTTCAGAACATATGGAGCAATCAGATTTCTGACATATGATGGGAGGTTTTTTTTAATCATTGGACAAGAAATAGACTCATCACAACATACTTTGCATACTTTGTATCCAGCAGATGCAAAGCTCCACAGGGGGTTTGTTAATTGCTGCTGGCTAGTCTGAAGGAGCAGAGTGGGGGAGTTGCATCTGTGATGCAAAGTTCGGAAGCTTGGAAACTGCAGCTCCAAGGAGGAGCTTCGACCTCAAAGGCAGCGCTCGGCCCCACCAAGCGTTTTGCACAGCTTGCCATGGAGATTAACTGAATTCTCAAACTTCCATAAGCACAGGGTTTTGTGTATGTGTCAAGATAACAAATTTTGCTGAGCGGTTAATTGCCTTAAAAATTATTCCAATAAACAATAATATTGTTTAACGACCATTTTAAACTGATGTAAAGATAATGAGATAATAATCTAACTGATGTCCTGCCAAAAATAGATACACTTTGTTTTCAAAAGGACACTTAACACTGGAACTGGTAGACAAAATAAACAAAACAACCAAAAACAAAAATAAAATTGACTTTCAGTCTCCATTAACAAAAAATGCCCTTGCATAAAAACTAAACAACATAAAATCAAAGTGGAAATACATACTGCATTCAACCAAAAGAGTGACCTTCAATAATCATTAGATTTAGATAGAGAAGACAGGCATATCCGACTACCTAATGCAATAGTTCACTCCTAACTTAAGCCCAGTTCACACTACACCAACTACAATTGTCACCTACCGATCATCCTGTAGTGTATTACGACTGATCGGATCCAGTGGGTAGAATGTATTTGACTGCAGACTCTGACCTGAATATTCAGAGCCACACTAAGACAGTTGCAAAGTAGGCTTTCTATCACCTGAAGAACATTTCCAGAATTAGAGGACTAAAGCCTATGCAAGATCTAGAGAAACTCATCCAGTGCTTTACAATACAATACAATACTCATTCACACACTGATGGTGGTGAGCTACTGGATAGTAGCCACAGCTACCTTGGACACACTTACAGAGGCGAGGCTGTCATGCACCAGTGCCACCAGGCTCTGGTGCATGACAGATTCTTTAAAAGGCTCTCCCCCAGAAGCTTTTTAAAGAATTCCCACGGGTTAAATACTTTGAATAATTATTTGAGAAAACTGTAATATTTGATAAACAGAATCAATTGGAATGTATGTGCGATTGAATTGAAATTATTTTTTGTACAGTGCCTTGAGATAACATTTGTTGTTAATTGATGCTATATAAATAAATTCCCCTATGCACTGTTCAGATGGGAAAATCTGCTAACAGGACAGCTATTAGTTTTCAATTAGTCATGCACTCTGCAGATCAGACATCTACAGAACTGTAGATGTCTGAAAGAATAAACCCATTATTTATACACAAAAGTTCAACACAAATTGAACTTTTGTGTATAGAGAGGTCTACTATAGTGCTTATAGCATGATGAACTCCTCATTCAAAGCTGGTGAATCTCACCTGTGCCAAAGGTCCATCTCTGTGCTTCAGCCTGTTGGAGACAAAGTCTATGAGCCAGTCTCCTTCTCTGAGGTTAGCACACAGAGGATGGCCAAGGTCATTAGCGGAACGGATATCTGCCAAAACAGACATCAGACCTGCAAGAGACATAACACGTTTTTGGAACGTTGTGTACAGCTGTTGAACTTGACTCAGTAAGAAAAGAATGGCATTTGTTTAACCTTGTAGTCCTGAATACTTCAGGCCTTCCCAGCCTGGGATGCTGTAACAGCCTCCACCGTCCTCTTGTTCTTCTGCTTCGCAGCGAAACAGCAAGATGTTCATGTCGGCTAGCGTCAGCTTAGACATTAACCTGTGAAACACAACTTTTGCATCAAATAGCCCATATCTGCAGCTTTACATAATTGTAATATACATAACAACCATATCTGTCACAAGATGACCAGGAAGTCTCAGATCCTGTATTATTAATTATAATAATACATGGAAATATGCCAAAATGATGAAAAGACACGAAGAAATCAATACTGCAACTCTATCGGAGTCAAAGAAATTATTTTTCTACATATTAAGACTTGCCGACCCAAACCATTGTGATGTCATGAGAAGAAACTGTTATGAGACAAGATGGTGCCAGTGTGTGCAGCAAGCTGTCAGTCTCACAGACTTGCTGTTGTAGGCTACTCCATTGTATTTTTGCTTTGCTTCAATGGTCAAGATTTTGTATCTCCATGAAGTTTATGAGTTTTCAGTCAATGAGCTGTTAAGCTAAACACCAGGTCACTCTATTACAATGGACAGCGTCTTCAGTCACAGACGTCTTCAAATTTGTTTCTATACAGACAACCATATAATATAATGTATTATCTTTCCCGCCAACAGCCATAACCATCTACAGCAGGCGTGCTCAAGTCCAAACCTAGAGAGATAAATGTCATCCTGCAACTTTCAGATGCTTCCCTGCTCCAACACACCTGAATCAAATGAATGGCTCGTTTCCAGGCCTGTTCATAGCTGAATGACTGCTGGTGAGGGAATTCAGCCATTTGATACGAATCTGTTGGAGTAAAGATGCATCTAAAAGTTGCAGGATGGTAGCTCTCGAGGACTGGACTTGAGCACCCCTGATCTACAATAACTGTAAGAAGGTCCTCGGTTCAAATCGAACTGACTCTCCATGTCAAATCTCAGCCTGCATGGAGTTTGCATGTTCTCCCTGTGCACATGTAGGTTCTCTCCAGGTACTCTGGCTTCCTTCCACAGTCATGATTGTCAGGTTGATTGGTCTCTAAGTTCTCCTTCGGTGTAAGTGCGTGTGATATTGTTTGTCCTGTGTGTCTCTGTGTTGTGTGGCAGTGAACTGGCGACCTCTCCAGGGTGACCCCATCTCTCGCCCCTTGAGCTCTGGACAAAGGCACCAGCAGCCCTCACGCCCCCACTAGGCATAGGTGTGTTGGATAATGGATGGATGGACTTCATCTATCAAGATTTGTTTTATTCTAATATTCTAGATCAGGGATCTTCAAATCCTGGTATTGTGCTGCAGCTTTTGGATTGTTCCATATACCTGAATCAATTGGCTGAATGATCTCCCCAGTGCAATCTGGTTCTCCAGATTCCTGCTAATGACCTCATTATTTGACTCAGGTGTTTTGAAGCAAACTCATCTAAAAGCTGCAGGACACTGAATCTCGAGATCAGATTTGAGGACCCTGGTAATAGATTATATTACTGATTGACTTCATACTGCAGGCAGGGCTTCTACACACTTTTCATATTAAAGTTATTTAATTTCTCCAGCATTTTTGGCCTGGAGAACATTACATAAATGTCAATGTTCAGTCAAACCATACAGCCCATGTTTTCTCCGTGACCAGACTTTGGGACTGAGAACTTGCAAAACACACAGAGAAAGAGGGAGGGAAAGAGAGGTGGCTACAATTTTCAAACAAAGCGCGAAAAATGTCTGGAAATGAAAATATTTTCCCAAAGTTGTCTGGAACACTTTAATCAAACTCCAGATTTTTAACAGATTGTTTAAGTGCCCTGTATGTATACAAATTATTTAGAACGCAAGGTATAGAAAACCATATTGTATGTGTAAATATGAATATGTCGACCTACAATAGGTAAATACTCCTATTACTTTAAACAGTGTTGGTGTTTTCTGTCTGCTTGGAAAAAATGAAAGGCTAAGTGCTGATATGCCACTCAAGAGGCAAGCCATGTCTACTCAGATGGATACCTCAATAAAAAACATGCACCAGCGCTTGTGTGTGGTGGAGCTTCATGGTACGAACGGAGGGGGTAAAGTTATCCCGCCCAGTGATGCTAAGCTAAGGCCATGTTTGAGTGTGGAGAGAACAGTGCAGCAAGCTGGAGATACTGAGGAGCAAACTAATTCAAAGACTGCTGCCTTTGAAACATGTACAGTCTGCCACACCATGGCGGAGTCGGATGGAACAAAGGTGGAACAAAGCAGATGTAGTGGTGTAACTACAGAAAGGCTATGATGAAGAAACTCCAAGTAGCCTATCAGGACGCTTTTAGAATTCTCCTCAGAATTCCACGTTGGACATCTGCAAGTCAAATGTTTGTCATAAATAACGTACCAACTTCTCATGCCTTGTTGAGGAATTTCATGTATAACTTTAAGTGCCGCTTGGCTTTATCAATCAACTCAACTCTGCACTTGTCAGACCTCCGACAACTTCAACACATAGTGATTCTAGTTTTTTGCAGTTGATCTCAACTGATCCTTGTCTTTTTAAAATACATATTTTTAAAAAACTAGCCCTCCTCCTCTCTTTATATATTTATATATATTAAATATTTTTACTTGATTAATTTTATTTTTATTTTTTTATATATGATATTGACTACTTTTTTCTCTGAAATAAAGATATACTATGTAATTCAGTTTATTTATATACCATAATGAATATGAGAAAAAGGAAATCCTTACTGAGTAAGGGGTTTCTGCAGCACCTCTGGTGGGTTCTCATCAGGTACACTGCCCCTCCTGTACTTTGGACTGAACTGGGACAGATAAAACCTCAACACGCCCACCAGCTTCTGTGCTTTGGGATCCAAACTGACTCTGTACCAAGTATAAAAAGGCCATTTTTAGTAATAACTAATAAAGGTTGCATTGTTAAGCAGTAATAGTGCACAGGAAATTGAAGGAGTTCAGAAACTGTGGGAGATGTACCTGAAGGCAATGACGCTACCAGGGGTCAATTTCTGGAACTGAATTTCTTGCACAAACTCTGAGCGGCCTTTAGAGGTAACTCCAGCATGTTTCACCACTGCACTCTCCTCCATCTGTACACATAGCAGAATTCTTTTACTATGAAACATATGTCTGTTTCACAGGCCTATTGGAATAATGATGGTTGCTTACTATATACAATTAAGATATGTCTACAGCAATAAAGATAATCAATATATTTTTAAAACAACTGAATACCACAGATAAGAAAATAAAAACATGTCGAAGATTGTATTTCTTCCACATTTGTTCTCTGTGTATCTTCAGCCAAGGCATCAGGCTAGAAAAGGAAAACATCTAGGAAATCATCAGCAGGGGGCGACGATGGTCTTAGTCCTCTATCCGGCTGTCACATGCCCTACTCCAGGTCCTTTGACCTTGCCGCATGCTCTCCCCCTCTCTTAATCCACTTTCCTATCTGACTAGACTTAAATAAAGGCCAATACAGCTGGGGAAAAAACCCTTAAAAACAACAACAAAAAAAGAAAACATCTTCAGTGTGCAGAACAGTTTTTACCGGTATATGCTCTTTTATTTCCACTGTGTATTCTGGCATGCCGTTTATGTATTCCTTATCCTTCTTGTAACTCCCAGCCTCTCTCTCCACTGTCCTTGCCTCCAGTACAATTTCTTCAATCTTGCCTGAGGAGGGAAGAATAAATAAAACATGCTTCACAAACAAACATTTGTACATAAATTGAACTTTCATAAAAACACCTGCACATACATATCTGATATCTAACAAACATGATAGAGTCCTACCAGGTATGAACATAGGTGGGACATTGTTGCTGTACTGATGGGTTTTGGGGTTCTTGAAGGCTGTCCTACTCACTGTTACCACAGACTGATGTGTGCTGGGGCAGTGACGAGTAACTGCAACAATATCTGCATCAACCTGGTCCACATACACCTGAAAAATGGAGAACGTTAGACATGATGCTGAGAACAGGAAGTATGGTGTCACTACAAGCTCAGACCTGTGAAAAGCCCTGGGCAGCCAGCTCCTGGTGCAGCTTGTTGAGAGCCAGTTTCCCTGCAATGATGCCACTCTGAAAGCCAACTTCACCAGTAGAGCTGGGAGCTGAAGAAGGATTCCACTTGGGATAAAAACGCTCTTCCTTCACCACAGATATCTGTTCTCACACAGACACAGATATGAAAGCAAATTCTGTTATTAATTCATGCATGTCTTAGTTTTAAAGCTCCAGTAGGGCATTTCACACCTTACAACTTATCTGTCTCATACTGTTAAGAGATTATGAAAGTTAAAAAAACAAAACACTTTTATTCTGAATGAACTGGTTCTGCTTATGTATGCCTCTGCTGGGGGCAACCAAACTACAACACAAAAAGGATGTTTAACCTGATGTTATTTATTTGAATAGAACCAATTTTATTCTAAATATAAACCATTAAATCGACAATTAATAATAAGCTGATTAATTGTTTGCATCCCTAATTGAGACATCCTCGCATCCAGCTTTCCAACTACTGACTATAGGCTAAAATCAAAATAATACTACCTAAGTAAAGTGTAGGTAGTAAAAAGTGCATCTGAGCGTGTGATCTAAAATAACCTGATGTGGGACCAGCTCATCATATCCTCTGGTGGAGCCAGTAGCACAGCAGGCCATGGAGACGATAGCAGAACTGGGCAATGAGTCGAGAGCTGACCGGAGCTGGAAACACAATCAGACCAACAAAATAAAACTGACATCTGCTTTATGGTCAAAAACTGTCAAATTAAAGCACAGGGGAATGTAAGCCAAGAGCCCTGAGGCCCCACAGTAGAAACTTATATGAAACAGACAAGAGCACAGACCCACCTGAATGGGACACTCGTTGTCATGGGTCACATCCAAGAACATGGCGTGAGCGATAGACGGCATGAGAGGACGCAGGCTGGGCTGAACAAAGGCTCCAACCGGCTCTCCACCATAACGGTAGACCAGCCGGCCCTCTTCATGGCTGTCTCCGGCAGACATGGCCTCTGGCAGCAGGACCAGAGATGATCAGAAGGGTTAGCTAAAACAGGATGCACTATCACAACTCATGCACAAATGTTACATCTTTATAGCTACATGGACAACTTCACAATTAACAAATATATTACAAAGTAAAAAGTCATTATAAACTCTAAAACACACAAACCAGTTTTATTTATTTTTATTATTAGGACTTATTTAGTCTGATGGAGTGCATAAGTATCTGCTAAACTGAAATAATGAAGCACACATAAAAGGTTTGCCTGTACATTTAGGTGCATATACTGTGCATGCATAGTACTGTACCTCGTATGAGGGATGTAATCCCTAGTCTGGTAACAAAGATGTTATCCAGCTCCTCGCTGCCAGTAAACAGTTCGGCCACCACATACAGGCTAGGACACTGGCTTCTGGCCACATCCAACATGAACTAGAAACAGCAAGGCAAAGCAAAGCAGCAGGACGAATGCAGAGCCAGAGTGCAGGAAGTCCAAGTAGAAAGGAATGGGAAAGAGAGAGCGAGGATGTTGTGCAAGTGTGGGGGGCAAACAGCCAATTTGATATAACAGACACCATAAGAGGTAATACATGCAGCAGAATAGTTAATGAAACAAAACAATGGAAAAACACCAAGGGCATGGAGAGGTCACATGCAAAAGGATGCAGTGATGAGAAAAAGACAAAACAAAAGGACAAGTTAATTTATATATGCATGTACCTCTTATGAGGCTGTTGATTCCCAGTCGGTTAACAAACACATTGTCTACGAGTTCACTGCCTGTAAAGAGCTCAGCTATTACATACAGGTTGGGTCTGACCTCTCTGGCTGCATCTAACATGAACTAAATGAGACAACAGGACAGCATCACAGAGAGAGACAGAACAACAGGCTGCTGTTATCACAGAATCATCTGGATGAAAATCAAGTTGGGTTAAATACATCAGAAAATCCACACAACATGATTGTTTCCAAACTAAATAGGATTTTCTTCTATTTTTCACCCTTGGCTGTATTTTGTCAAAAAAAATCTTAAAACTGAAATGCCTAGAAAAAGTAATGTAATAACAAACAAATTTGTCACGTTATAAATAAACTCATCTATTTTACTAGGTTTGGGTCTGGGGTTACTGAGGCTTCAGTTAGACTCAATATAGAGTTTCTGTGGACATCATTTGTCATCATAATCCTTCTGTGGAATCATGATTAAAGATAGATCAGCTCATTCCAGCACATATGATTTGATCCAAGTCCTTCCACTCCAGGCCTGGTTGTACATTTTAGAGTAGTTGTACCAGTAGAAAGTGAACTTCCACCACAGTCTTCTGCCTACTGCAGCCTCTAACAGCTTTTCTTTTTCAGCTCTTCAACTCCATGTATCTTCCCATCAACTCTGATCAGCTTCCCTGGCTATTGCTAAAAAAAATAATTCTCACAAGACAATGCTACCACCATGTACCAGTGTGAAGCATGTTTCTTCATCAACAACAAACTGAATGTAAACATCACAGATACTGAAGAAAAATAAGTTAAAGTACAAATCCAGCTATCTAGGATGAAGTATTTCTGTAATAATATGATCAACAGTTGACAGTACCTCAGCAACATGCAAGGGCGTAGAGTGGCAGTTGTCCAATCGGACTCCATGGAAATATTTGGCAGTAATTTCAGTGTATTTCTGCATGTGATCCCAGAGGTAGGGGCAATCCTCAGGTCCTTTCCCATAGCGGAGTTTGACACTGTCCCCCCAGCAGATCAGCTCCCGACGCAGGTACACATTGGATCCTACACAGAAAATACAAAAATCAACAGCTCTAAAATACAGCTCACTATTTGACCAAAAACAACTGCTATTTTCTAGTTTGTTGTTTGTGACTGTTACCTGGTTCAGCAAAGTTGCGCAGTGGATCATCACCCATCACCCAGCCGTTGTGAGCCAAGAAGTGGCACATCTTATCTGGTTGGTTTAAAAACTCCATCTCCTGCTCTAAAGTCATTTCCTCAAAGGGGAAGGTGAAATACCTGGAACAGAGGTATGATGACCCACATATCTTGGTTACATAAAGCTTTTACCAATCAATAACATACGGTCAGGTGGGGCAGGATAAGGTAGTGCCTCACCTGTAATCCCGTTAAGTAAAAATAAGCACATGAGAAGTAAAATAGATGCTAACAATAATGAGAGAAAATCAATTTGCCCACTTGAATTTTCTATAAATTGCTTTTTTTATTGGTAATTTCAAAATATATATGATCAAAATTGCAGAATTTAAGCATTGCCTATTGAAATACGTGAATGAAAACCGGGGTCAGGCAGTGCAGTGCCCCACCTCTGTGATATTGCTGTATCACATAAGTGAATGAATGAGACATTCATTCACTTGCTGCCTGTCTTTCTGTCGCCAATGTACTTATTTTATTACACATTTTCTGTTATTTTGACGTCCCACAGTCTGTTTGATATATCTATGTGATTTATGTGTGTGATCTATTTAGTCTCGCTCATCACTGTGCAGTGAAAATGTACCTGTGCCTCACTAATAAAGGGCACTGCTAAGGCCCATAGGCACAACGAGCAACAGGTGCTCTTCTTCAACACATTGAAAAGACTCGAAACATTTAGGGGAAAAAGATACAGACGGAGCAGAACTGTTCAAGGTCACTCTCTGACTGACCAATTTTTGAAAATGAAAGGAAACTAGAAACAAATAATTTTTTTTAACAACAGAATGAGAGATATTTGTGGAAAAGGATAGCTACATGGACATTAGACATCATATAAAATAAACGGTAATGCAAAACCGTCTCTAACAGACAGAAATGTCCATTCTACTTTTCCAATACTGCCTGCTTTGCTTACCATATACTCTGTTCCTTCCCAATCAGTCATTACCTGGTGACAAGAGGATCTTTCCTGGTAACAGGACCCAGTTTAGGACCGTGGTCAGCTAGACGTTCATACACTATGTTCCCCACAGCGCAGTTGACTGCCTAGCAAAAAGAACAGATGAAACGAAAGTCATGTGAATACCCAATAATAAGACATAGCACCGTGTCTAGCATTTTCATTTTGACCATTTAAAAAGCCATAAGTGTCCATTTCAAACTATACAGTGGGCTAGGCTGGTGCATTGCAATCACACAATCGACTCCAATAAAGGCCACGGTTTTTCTCATGTTCTTTCATTCAAATATGACCATAACACCCATCTTCCAGCAGCAGGGGCCCCATGCATAAAGTGTTCGTGCGCACAAAAAACGTGCGGCGCCATATTTTATGCACAAGTTGGCATGTATAAAAATTTACTTTGCTTCAAAGTTTGCGTAAATATTCAAACAAAGATACTTTGTTAGGTTAGGTGATAAACTCCGTAAGTTATTAGCCCGTCAGCTTAAACAAGCACGGGCCTCTAGAGCCATACATCGTATGAAGCTTGAAGATGAAACTCTACTCACGGATCCAGATAGAATCAACGACTGCTTTGCTTTTACACTAGTGCTTATCAATCACACAGACTATTGGGCATTGAAAATATGGAAAGATTTTTTGAAAATTTTAATTTGCCAAAGCTACCATGAGATTCAGTTGAAGCTCTGGAAGCCAACATAACTTTACAGGAAATTGAATCTGTTATCTCTGTTATCTGTATGCTGACGATATACTTTTATATGTCTCTAATCCATGGAAATCGCTGTCTCCTCTTTTGACAATGATGGACAATTTCGGCAGTTTCTCTGGTTTTTCTATTAATTGGGACAAAAGTGAACTAACGCCGCTTACTACAGAGCCTGATTCGGTATAGTTGAGGTCCACATCATTTTAAGGTAACTTATGATTCCTTTACATACTTGGGTGTGTTGGTAACAAAGAAGCCAGAACATCTTTTACAGCTGAACTGGCAGAGTAAAATTCTACAACTCAAACAGAATATCGATTTCTGGAAAACTCTCCCACTATCTATGGCTGGTAGGATTAACGGCATTAAAATGGTGCTGTTGCCACAATTTCTTCACCTATTTCAATCTGTCCCGTGTTTTATAGGTGTATCCTACTTCAGACAATTAGTTTCAAGTTTCAATTATACTCAGTTATGTTCTGAGTATAATCTCCTCCCGTCAAGTTTTTTCTGTTATCTGCAGGTTCGGGACTGTTAGGAAAAATGTGTCGGATTTTGGAACGCTAACGTAACATGAAACTCTGGAGGAAATAAATAAGTTTGATCCTGTCAATCAGGATCAAACTGATTGACAGATCTCATACTTTTATAGGATCTTTAATAGTATTCGTTGTAGACACAAGCACGATAAAAAAGGCATGGGAGGATGAGTTAGGACAGCAGTTATCCTATGAATTGTGGGAGGAGGGTTTGAAAAGTATACAAGACTGTTCAGGAGAACATGTTCTCCATGTTCTGATAGAGAACATCGCCAATGGAAGGATTCAGAGGAAGCGTTTGTTCAGAGATTATATTGATCTGCTGGGAAATGTTGATGATGGCTAATGAGCGTTTAGATTAATCCAGACTGATCATGGAGCTCTGAGCAAAAGAGCCGTGCGGTACCGGTACAGCTGCAGTCATCCTTCAGTCGAGCTGCCCGCTTTGTGAATGCGCCTTATGGACATAAAGCATTCTTTTTTTAGAATAAACGCCCACATTTCCCTCTCACAAGACTCTCTGATACGCTGTTTTTAAATCCCAGCTGAATGCGCTACTGTTCAAACAGGCATTTGCAGGATCTCTTTATTTTTTTTTTTTTTAATTTGAATTCTTTTTTTTAAATTTTTTTATGTATTTTTATTTTTGTGAGGTTCTATTATGTATCCTCAAAACACCTTTTAAATAAAATATCTAATTATTATTATTGAAAATACTTACACTGCTTCAAACAAGGACGTTGCCATGGTTATTGCTTCATGTGGCAGCAGACTTTCAGGTATTTTTACTAATTTACATGTATTTATGGGTGGCGACAGGGGGGACCAGCAGCTGCGGTCTATTTCCCGCAAATTAGGATTTATAAAGGAAAGGTGTGCGGCCACGTGTGCGCGCACAGCTTTATGCATCCGATTTTTTTGGTACGCCACACTTTTCAAAATTTTTCCATACATCAAGTTTTAGTGTGAAATCTGCACACTCTTGTGTGCATGAGGCCCCAGAACCCAATGTACAAGTGTTATGATGTGCTTTTTATATCTAAACTAATCAAACAAATTAAGATATGTAGAAATCCAATCAGTCAGATAAATTCTTCTGTGTGTAATCTGTCCTGCCTTTAACCTTACCCGTTCCTGATGCTGGTGCATGATGTGGTACTGTTCTTCATTCATCTCAGTCAACTTCTGTTTCAGCCAACCACAGCACTCTTCAAGGTGCTGTGGAGAGGAGCTGGAGAGAGATGGAACAACAGGATAGGAATGAAGCAACAATATCAGACAAAAATTTGCACATGTCAATATGGATTGGATTACAAAGAATAATTCTCAAAGTTTCTTAAAACAACCACACTGCATAGCATTTGCTCTATATTTTTGTAATTATTAAGACATTTAAGATCTGTGTGACTGAGGGTGTGGATAGGTGTCTCCAATACTGACAAGTTCAAACAGGTGCCATTACTAGAGGTCATGAGTGGAGGGCAGAGGAGCCTCTTAAAGAAGAAGCTAGAAGTCTGGAGAGCCAGATATCTTGCTTATTTGTTATTGACCAAATACTTATTTTCCACCATAATTTGCAAATAAATGCTTAAATTATTTTTTTTTTTTAAATCAGACAATGTAATTTTCTAGATATGTTTTCCCATTTTGTCTCTCATACCGGAGGTCTACCCTTTATGTCAGTTACAGGCCACTCATCTTTTTAAGTGGGAGAACTTGCACAATTGGTGGCTGACTAAATACTTTTTCCCAAATGTAGCAAGATTTTAGACCACAGTGTTTTTTGTATTAAAAATGCTTCTTTAACAGGACATGTAAAAATATTGCTGGGTAATTACATTATTGGAAGACTTTGTTAATGCTTAAACACACAACCGTAGTCTCAAAAGCAACAAACAAAATAAATATCAATTTTTGCACTTTTGTTGAATCCTAATTAAGTAACCAGGCAGTGGATATCAAAACATTATGTAATGCTGGTCATATTTAGAAACAAAACCAAGGCATAGTTATTTAAATTAGGGGCACCGTTTGGCCTGCCAGACCTTCAGGGGCCCATAAATGCTAATATTTTAACAAAGAGAACATATAGAATTTTAATATTTGTTTATTGAGAACCTCAATGCTGTTAAATTTGATTGAACCCTACCCTGACCCTAAATTAAAAGATTTTTAAATTTTTAACATTTAAATTTAAGATTTTAAGGAGCTGGCAAGTTTACTATGTAAAAATTATAGTTAGATTGTTTTATTACCATAGTTACAATCTGATGCTACGAGTTTAATGTTTGTATTTGAGATTGGTTGGTTCAACAAATACCTCTCAGCAAATTACAATGATAAGCGACTGCTTTGAAGTGCAGTCAGTTAAATTAGAGCCCCTCTCCCAGATTTGACCAAATCTATGTTGAAATGCTGTTTGTGGTGCTGATGTTCCTCACCGAAACCCTTGTGTAAAAATATATTAAAATTAGTATATTTTAAATATGCTGTATTTTTCTTAAATAAATGTTTAGTATTTTGTCAAGTGGATATACTTAAGATTATATTAATGTTAAATATATATATATATATATTAAGTTTATTAGATATTTTGAAAATTTACACAGAGAAGAAAAAAGAGCAACAACAGAACAAAACTTATATAGCACTGATACAGAAAAAAAACAAGAGGCATGTACATAAGTTACAGAAAAAGTAACCAATTTATATATAAACTGAAAGGTATACATCAGTCGGGTTCACATTACTGGTCTTTTAATTTTGAAATATTCAAGAATACATCCCCATCTCTTTTTAAAAGTATAGAATTTCACATTAAGAAAGTATCTCAATCTTTCTGATACAACTTTCTGGCCAACATCAAAAAGTCGATGTCGGCACAGGCTCTTTGTGAGTATCCCAGTGACTGTTTATGAGCCCAGGGGGACACAGGACTGGGCTAGGGAAAAGTGTTTGTCCTATAGCAATGCTAATTTCTTGACATACTGCTCGCCAGAATGCTTCTATAATTTTGCACTGCCATAAATAGTGAATTCTAGTCCCTGGGGTTACTTTACATTTGGGACAATTTGAAGAACTTCCAGGTGTGTATGTGCTGTATATATACATAGAGATACATTGTGTACATTGTGTAAAATATTATATTCCATTTCTTTATATCGGTGACATACTGAGATTCTGGAAGGCAGAGTCAAAATGTCTTCCCATGCTTCCGAATCAATTGGAAGCATGGGATTGCTCTGAAATTGTGCTTTTCAGAGTTATGTTCCAGGTTGATCTTAAATTATCTATCATTCTTTAGAGCTTGTAATTCACCATAGACTATTGACACAAATCTCCCACATTTATGAGAATCAAGAATAGTTTTCTCAAGAATATAATAGTCCCCTGGGAACTCTAGCGAGTCCATTTTTGCCTTAACGTGATGCCTTAGCTGAAGATATTTATAAAAGTCCCTTGAGACAATGTCATATTGTATTCTTAAGTCCTCAAATGTCTTGAAGTTTCCATTATGCCATAGATATAAGATCAAGACCAGCGCCCTCTACTGTCAAATCCGGGTTGTCTACCAATGTCGTCAAAGACAAAAATTGGTAGGAAAATGGTGAGGAAAATGTTCTGTCCAAACATTTTCCTCAGAATGCCACATGCCTCAATAGTATTAGTAATTAGAAAATTTTCTTTGACAATGACTGGGAGTTCCCGGTTTTGTTTGTTTAACAGATTTATTGGATGACAGGGTTGAAAAACACTTTCTCCAATCTCAAGCCAGGAGCATGCTTTTGGGTAGCCCACAGTGCAATAATTCTTGCATGTAAAAACTGTTTAGAAAAGTAATAAATAATTTATTTATTACAAATTAATAATAAATTGTTAATGTGTTAATAATTAAATGTTTGATGCCTCAAAACAATAGTTTAGTGACAGGATCAAAAGCAAAAAATGTTAAAGAGTTAATTTAGTGCTTAATCCTACATATAGAATTTATTTTTAGTTTTACATCTCTCTAAAGATATGTTTTTCTCAGCTCTTTAAAACACAGAAGCTGTCTTTACACAGACAACAGCATCACCATGAAGCCATTTTTTACTCACACAATATTACCTTAAAAGTAGAGAGCACCTTGGTAATAGTCAATATTATTGCTAAATTCAAGCTGGTGACCTCGTAGTCCGATTATAGATAACACAGCAGGACAAGAACTGGATGGAAATAAAATGTGGGTCCAAAAGGACAAAGCCGGCTAAAGAAGTTAATTGGACAGAATTTATTCCCCTTGTTAATTTGTCATTTCTCTATCATACATTTTGTTCATTGTTAGCTTTCAGGACAAACTGGTCCTGTGACTGTGATAAACTGGTGACCTGTACAGGTGAAGCCCGCTTCTTATCTGATGACTGCAGGAGATGGGCACCAGCCCCCCTTACCACACATTATCTAAGTGTGTTAGATAATGGATGGATGGATAGCTTGTAAGGTAGTTTGTCTCCCTTAAGTCCACACTTAAACCACATTTCCTAGTTAATGCCAGCATCAACTGATTTCATGACATTACTGACTGGTTTTCTACTTCTAATATACAGGGCAAAAATGCACCCAGAAATGTTTTTTCACTCCAAGCATCCAGTCCCAATCATCATCACACTAGTTCTGATGACACCACATACATCCCTAGTCCACAACATCATAAATTGTCTGTACTCTTTAAAATACAAGTACTTTCTCTGTTTAATTGCACTATTGAAGGGGTGCTCAAGTCCAGTCCTCGAGAGCTACTATCCTGCAACTTCTAGATGCATCTTTACTTCAACAGACCAGGATCAAATGTCTGAATTCCCTCAACAGCATGAATTCAGCTCTGACCAGGCCTGGTATTGAGCCATTCATTTGATTCAGGTGTGCTGGAGCAGGATGCACCTGAGGGTAGCTCTCAGGGACTGGACTTGAGCACGCCGGCTCTATTGTTCTTTTTCGTAGGTTTCTGTAAAGTTCAATGGTGCATTGAATGGGAATGTTCTGTCGTTGATCCTCGTTGTTCTTAGGAAGGAGAAATGTCCGTTTGGAGCAATACTGGAATGTTGTGACACTGAATTAACAATATTCAGTTAATATTGGATACTAACTGAATATTAAATATTTTAAATATTTAATACTAAAAATATTAAATATTATTAATATTATAATATTAATATGGAGATGGGCACCAGCCCCCCTGAAATATTTTTCACATTTCCTCTAAAGTATAATTTTTTTATTGTGCTAGTTTTTATAAACGCTGTCTATAAATGTTTAATATGACAGTTTGTAGAATTGAATACACATTGTCAATTTTTTCAATCTGAAAGTGTGTTGTAATTGATCCCTCTGTATGCTGGTAGCCTAATATGTTTGCAGTGCTGTAGAATGTATGAAGCATGTAGTGCCCAAAGTGGACAAGCAGAATAACAAAAGGCATTGATAAGTAATGCGAAAGTGTACTTCATTAGCAATTATAATTAACCAAAAGTTTAATGCTTTTATATTTAGAAGACTTTCTAAATATGTTTTAAATGTAATGCTTTCACAAAAATGGCACACAAAAACAATTAAAAAAAATATTCAAAGCATTCTTTGAAGGTTATTGTAAAGTCTTTTGTGACCTCTTGGATCACTCATTGTTGAGATCTTGGGGTCATTTTGGATAGCCAGTTAATCCTAGGAAGCTTCACAACAGTTCTATGTTTTCTCCATGAGTGAATAATGGTTCTCACTGTTGTTCACTGGAGTCCCAAACCTTTAGAAGTGGCTTTACAAGCCTTCCCAGCCTTACAGACTTCAATTACTTTCCCATTTGTTCCTGAATTTCTTTGGGTCTCAGCATGATGTCTAGCTTTTGAGGATCATTTGTTGTACTTCACTTTATCCAGCAGGTCCTGTTTAAGTGATGTGTTGATTGAGCAGTAATCAGCTAATGCTGTGTGGCTAGAGAGCACATGGCAATCCCTTTTTCCACACAGATTCATGTAGGTTTGGATTTTTTTTAGTATAAAAACACATTGAGGTTTGTGGCCATAAGTAGACAAAATATAAATACGTTCAAAATGTTTGAATATTTTGGCAGAACATAGCAAGACTCTATACAAATATATTAGTGCCTCAAAGATACCAAGTGAAACACTTGCAAGGTGTGACATCAGGCTCTCACCTGTGAGGTACAAATGTCTCCAAAGCGGAGTCCATGTTCACTCTGTTGCCATAGCGACAGCACTGGAGGTCTTGAATGATTTCTAAGCCTTTATTTCCTTCAGTCTTGCTGTGATCTGGCTTTGTGCCTAAAATTTACACCACATAATTATTGTCTTAATTTGCCCAAACTAAAGTCTTAGTGAAATTAATGAATATTTTATGATGAGTAACGGAAAAAAATCCTAACAATAACATAAAGTTCATTTCTTTTTTAGACTAGAATATATAGTATCTTGTTGACAGTTGAAAATTAAAGCAGTTCTACAATATGTGACTCTTTCACTTAAAAGAAAGGTTATTCGATTTCCATTATTGAAGAGCAATAATTTCAGTCTTCATAGATATACACACCATTTTGCAGTAGGATTCTGAACTGCTCCACAGCATTTTCCACGTTGACCTGGTAGAACTCCCAAAGTTTGATTTGAGGAAAAATGTCCTCCCAAAACACCCTGCGGAGAGCCTAACAGAAGCAGCAAAACATAATTATCATTGTAACACTACTTAATCTTTTCATATTAATTAAAAACATTCATCAAACATCTCAGAGAGTGTTGATTAGTTTTAGTTGTAAATGAGGAGAGAACTGTGACTTTTGTGAAACTGTGAAGCTTGGACTTCAGTTCACATTACCTCCAGCAACAGGATCTAACAGATCAGCTGTTAGATCAGTTCATGAGCTCTATCTAGTTATGAATGTGGGTTAATCTCTCCACCAAAAATTACTACAATCACATCATTGCTATGAAGGCAATGATATGATGACAGAAAATCATTACAGTTTTACATCTCTGTGTCCTGGGGGGATTAAGTGTTTCAAAGATTTCTTTCTTTTCTATTAAGCTACCTAAGAGGTTCCTGTTTGGTTAAATTTTCTAAATATGACTAAGTTTAATAATGTGAGCAAGATGTTTTTTAGTTATCAAAACGGTGAGTTTTTGAGCATGCTGAAGGGGCATTACCAGGGGTCAAAGTTCACCAACTCGTCTTGAAACAAAACTGTTATATCTGCTACACAAAAACTCAGTCACCAAATGTTCAGTGATTGAGCGGCTTTAATTTAAATTGGGATTTTTTTCTTCACTGCATAAACTGACTTAAACGTTTGATTTAATTTCTAAATGTACTAGTGTGAAATTATGCCACTTGAATGGAAAATTCTGTTTCATTTAAGGATTTTACGCAATTTTATCAGGGTTCCCAATAAATTAGTCTGTGTCTAAATATACAAGGTGTATTCTGCACTCACATTTAGGTGGCTCTCGTTGGTAATGTCAGAAGGAAGTCCCTTCTCTTTGTAGAGTCCATCAGCTACCCTAGTGGTTAAATGCCAGATAGCTCTGTCCAAGACCCAGGCAGGACGCAGGTGAGGAGAGTTCATCAGGTTGTAGCCACACTCTGGATGTTCCTTTATCCACACACTGTTTGCAGCTAAACACAAGCAGATAGACTTTATTACTTACAGGAATTGGTTGATCATAAAACAAATTTTCAGATATTAAGATCATTAATTATTCATATTAATTATTTTTATTTTTCAAACTTTTTGCTTGGGGATGGCGATGAAACTATTCAACTAAGATTGAAACAAATAAATAAAATAAAATCAATAGCAAAAGAACAAGAATTGTTGAGTGTCTCACCGAATTGTAATTCTTACAGACTTTGTAAAGCCCCAATGGAAATTTGAAAGACAGTAAATCAACCTCTATATTTAACCTTTCAGGCTGCCTCATTTCACGTTGATCTATTCTTGGAGTAAAGGGAAGTAGCGGTGAGAAGGTTGGAGAGTGATGCAGTAGGCACACGTACAGTGCTCATCTAGGACAGCACAATAAGTACATAGATGCAGAGGTTGCTACGCACTTACTGCTGAAACATAAAGGACCCCCCAAAAAACTAAGAAGCCCGGGACTTTAGAACAAGGGACAATTCTGCAACGGGCATCAGAAAAACAAGGGAAACTAACAATACTGACTTGAGCTACTTGGTCATTTGCAGTGGACAGTTTAACAAGAGGAAAATTTCAAACAAAACTTTCTTATAGATTTAGGTTACTTTATGTATGTATTTCCCTAGGTATACATACAGCTGCTTCTGGGCTCACTGAAACCAAAATAATAAAGGTTATAAGTTAAAGGTTGGATTAAACTCGTTTTTAATCCAGATTTGGTCGTTCATTTATGAATAAAGGTTCTAATAAGTCCCTCGCCATATTTATACGATTGTCTTTAAATCACACATGGATTATCCGACTGGATATGTATGACCTTTGTTCACCTCTAAAGAGCCCAAGAGCATTGAAATGTAATCTGACTCCACTGCGCCCCCTAGGTTAATCCATCAGCTATATCTCCTCGCCACATCGGCCGATCTGCATGAGATTTTTTGTGCGCATTCGGGGAGCGCTGCCGAACGCATCGGTGTGTACTGTGTGGCGAACGGGCGCTGGAACTTTTGCGAGAGCTTCTGTGGTGTGAAGCGGGCGGCGGTGCTGGAAACTGCGCAAGACGTTCTGCGGTGGCGCCGGGCGGCGGTGCCGGAACCCCCGCAGTGGCCAATAGGCCAGAGTGGCGCTTAGCTGCGAGGGCCGCGCAAGGCTGCTCACAGCTCTAATTGTACATATTATTTCAAATAAATAAAAAATAATAATAAAGTGTCTTATGAAGAACAATAAAAATAGTTTCATCAGGACAGTTTATTAATTGTTTTAGAGCACGATTTACTTTTGGTTTGGCAGAGGTATAAAATAAAAGTTTACAGACAGGAATAAAAAATGTCTATAACGACTAGATCCACTCACCAGTGTGATTATACACCACATCAGTGATTGATACCATATTCCATTCCGTCCTCAGTTTTTCCACCAGTCTTCCCACATCTTCCCAGGTGTAACACTTGCCATCTGGACTGAACTCCAGGTTAAAGGTCAGCTGGTCAGCTAAGGAGTAACAGGACCTAGACTCTCCCAAAGTCTGCAGAGGAGTGAAGTGGATCATGTTGTAACCTGAAGGAAAGACAAAGTACAAGATCTCATGTGGCTCATGCACATATGTCCAGAGTTTGACTAACAGTTACAGAAAATAAGTTGCACCTGGAGTTGTAGATTTTAAGGGTTTATCAACAGGGGTGACAGAAGAAAAATCTATTTAAGAGTTGACGGAGATTCACAAGGTATGGATTTCAGCTGAAAGCAGAGAGTCCCATGGTATCCAGGATACACTGTCGCATCTCTCAAGTTAAAGGGGGCATATTATGTAAAAATCCCGTTTTTGAGCTTTACATCATGTTCTAATGTTATTCCTCATCAAAAACGTACATGCAATTTTGCTTTGACTCTTTAATGGATATTTGAGAAATTCTTGAATCTCCCGTGAACACCAGAGTGCATGAACGTTTGTTTTTGCCGAGTTCCACCTTTCCACAAAGAGTTTCCCCCAGAAAACATGCCAAGCCACTTTAAAAACAAAGGGGACATCCTGCATAGTTCTGGTGCCAAAGATGCCAGAGTAGCAGCTTTAATTGTGATTGAGCTGGGTGTTTTCACAAAGTCATCAGGGTAGGGTAACCCTAACCCCATCAAATAATAACCAATTATCACTCATTACTTTTAAACTTGGCCAATTAAACTTGGGCCCCTCTCACACATTCCACCAATTGATTCTGTTCAAGACCCCATAAAATCTTGGGCCAGCCTTGATCAGATTTAAAAATAAAATAAATAACAGAAAAAATGAATAAGATGGACAATGACAAGTATTTGTATGCTAACCTAAATATTCTTAAAGTACAAAATTCAAATATTTCTTGTACTACGTTTTCTCTGTTGGGTAATGTCTATGGTTTGGTGCAATATTTTGATCTGCTGGTTGCAATTAGTTGTCATTTATTCAAGCTAATGCAGTATTTGAAAGAAATACTCTTGAAAGACTAGACCTGTCTGTGATTTATTGGTGGTGTTTCATTTACATTAACTTTATCAAGTTGCAAAGCCAAGCATGTGCCAGAATATGTACAAGCATATAAAATGTCTGCCACACAACTTTTTGTTCACAATATTGCTTGTAGAGGTAAACTTGCTCTGTAAGAACATGTGCAGATAAGGTTTGTTTTATTTAAAATAAAACAAGCTTACTCTGAAGGAGGGACAAGTAACGCCTGGTGGCCAACCATGTTTGTAATACAGGAAACCCTGTCCCTGGTGGAGCTGCAGTTCCCAAGCCGAGCTTCCGACTCTCAGACCCCCACACCTCCCAAACTCAGCTCTTTCAGACTCGCGGTAGCAGAAATGAGCTAAAACCTGAAACGCTTCTCTGTACAAAGCTCCTAATGCTGTGAGAGGCTTAAATCTCCAGTATGTAACTTTTTTAAAACATTGTTAAAATTCTCATTATGTTGTGACAGTATAACATAGGGAAAAAAAGCTCATCTGCCCTCTTCCAGTGCTCCCATTACTAACCCCAGAAATACACCACTCAGTCAGAAACAATCAGAACCAGGAGGAGGATCTTAACTCTGTTAAACATGTTTGTGTACATGCTGCTCACTCTCTCTCCCTTGCGCTCAGCTGTCCTACAGCTGGTTTACAACAATGGATCCTGCCAGGAATGCTCTGACTAGTTGGCACGACCAATGATGGCTGCAGTAAGTTGTTTCTCCACCATTAGCACATTAAGGAGCGGGTACACAAGCATGATGACAATGCTAAGACCCTTCTCCTGGCTTTGATTGGTTGTTTTTGGTCAGAAGTGGTGCATTTCTTCAGATGGCAATAGTAACTCAAGAAGGACGTGGAGGAGTGACAATTTTAACAAATATGCAAAAAACATTTTTGTAAAAGTTACGTACTACAGCTTTAAATTGCAAATTCAAATTTAATTTAAGTTATGTTTGATATAAACAGCAATATCATAATGACTGAAACCATTCTAGTTACTTGATTGTGCCATAAAATACATAATGATGACCTTCTCTGTTTCAAGCCAGTTCTGAACCAGAGAAGGATTCAGAAATCTTATTGGAGCTAGGAAGAAAAAAATTGGACTGTTGCTTAATGGACAAAAGTCCTCTTTTCAGATATAAGTAAAGTTTACATTTACTTTGGAAATTAAATGAGAAGTTCCTGCAGTGATCTGATATTCCTTATCAGACGTTCTGATAACACAAATACAATTCTATCTGTCATTATTTTGTTACTGCGACAGACTGGCGAACTGCCCAGGATGTACTCCGCCTCTCGCCCGAAACGTTCACAGGAGATAGGCACCTGACCCCTCCTGACCCTAGTAAGGGCAAGGGTGTGCAGAAAATAGAAATTATTTTTGTTATGAGCCCTTGAATTGAGAGAACAAACCCTGCGCCAGGGATTTTCACACCTCCATGTGGGTCGTTGCCAAAAAGTTCCACTCTGCCAGTGCCAGTGTCACACCTCCGATCACTGGAGGTGTGCAAACAACTGGCTGGATCTCTGTGTAATCTGGACTTTAGGTAGATTTGTCTTGCAAGCAACCTTGAATGGCATACATTTAAACATGAAAATAAAATAAAAATTCATACAAAAATACCAGGAAAATATAAAATACTAACATAAAAATCAAGGACAAATCCAGAGAAGGATTTCCATATTTCTGGATTATACTTGATACTATAAAATACTGTATACGTTTAAGATTTTCATCCACTTTACTGTGATTAGAAACAGAAATAGACACTATTTATTTTTCGTAAGTAAACTAAAACAACCAAATTGATATGGTTTTAATGAACATTCTTCTACATTGACAGTCAGATATGTATTTTATAATAGTTTTTGCTGCAGGTACTGCTGTTTTACTCCACAAAGAGATGTGACTAAACTTGAATCATTGCAGCTATATTTTTTACAACATGTTAGCCATTATATTTTAAATATGTCAAGGCAAAAAAACGAATGAGCTGTAAAACCTCTGTGGTATGTTTACATGTTTGCATTTGGGTCTGAAGACCACACCCACCTGACTCCTTGGCTACTCGCAGTCTGTCTGGCCAGTCATCAAAGCGTCCCAGACATTTGGACAAGTACGTCTGGATGGTGACACAGTCCAGCAGGAGAATATGGTTGTCTGCTCCAACACGAAGAATAGGATCAACGACGATGTAGCCTCCTCCTAACTTCTCCACACCTCTGTGAGAACAGCATTACATTCAGCACAAACACTGACATGTGCCATTCTAAACATGTAGCTTCCATGTCTTATCTTAGAGCAAAGGTCTCCAGTCTGTCAGAGATCCTGGGCCAATTTCACATGCAAGAATTCTAAGCTGGTAATCATGTTCACACCTACAAAACCACTGCAACCTCCCAAAGGCAGAAATTTAAATATTTTAAAGTTTTTTTGTTGAAGCTATAAACAGTAAATGAATGTACATAACAGCTGAAAAACAGATCAGCCATTGAAGATATGGTTTGAGGGATACCATGCTGGGATTTAACCTAGTTTCAAATGTTACCCTAAATGTGTCAGGAAACATAACTCTGCACTCTTCCTGCCAGGTCTGGCTCATCATCAATCATCTAGATGCTGATTCTGCACCAGACAAAGTTAAATGCTTCCATTAGTATTTCTTGACATTGATTGATTTGAATTGCAGTAGATTTATCAAGAACTAAAACCTGAAGGGTTGTTTTTCTTATAAATCCAGATCAACCAAAGCATAGCTGACACCTTGCATTTTCTAAAACTTGCATGGTCAAGAGAGACAGCTTTCATTAGTTTTGAGCACTCTATAATGTTGACTGCACGAGGTGAAAAGCAAATCAGAAAAAGATAAAAATCAGGCAAAAATAATGATCAATTCTTCCATAGTCTGTTGGATTCAAAACAAACATCTTTTTTTCCCCCTTAAATTAAAATCAATGATGGTCAAGAAGAAAATCACACACACAAAAAAGACGTCAAATAAGTGAAATATTCACCCTTTTAAAGGGATTGATCTAATTAAACTAAAGTCCAGCCAACTGGTGACAGCCATCTCACAATGAGTGGAATGGAGACCAGCTGAGTGTCTCAAGCGATTGTAGTATAAAGATATATGTGTCTGGAGGCTCCATTTATTTGCTTTTCCTGGCTACCATTATGGCATAAACACTAGAGAACATACCAAGCAAATCTCCTCATCTGTGGAACAATGTACCGTTAACATTACATCTGTCCAGTCTGGAACACTTTAAATCACTTCTTAAAACTCATTCTTATTCTTTAGCTTATCTGACATTGTAATTTACTTGCCCCAAAAGACTTGTCTGTTTTAATGTGTGTTTTATTCTTATGCATTTCATCTGTGTGTTATGAGTAGTGTAGAACACTTTGGTGCAGTTAACATCTGTTTTTAAAGTGCTTTATAAATAAAACTGACATTGACCCATAAATACATAAGCTAGTATAAATACCTGGAAGGTTGCCACCACATGTTCAAATATCCATGGCAACAGTCCCTGCTTACAGTAGCAAAAGTAGTTTTAATAATAATAATAATATTATATTGTCATAATACTATTAGTTTATATTGTGCTTGTGTGCAATAATGAAAATGAGAGATTTTATGTAAAGTGATGTCATTTCATTATAATAGTTTGAAATGTTTCCAGATTGCATGGAGTCACTTCCTTGCAGCATTCACTCTTCTTGGAACTTTTCATATCATGTTCATTTTGAAACATGCCATCTTGTGTGTAAAACGAGGCCCCAGGACACGTCTGACTACACTGAACCTTCAGCAGCTGAGATGGAGAGACTCTGCATGGAACAACTGCTGCCTGGGTTCTTAACCAGTCACAGCCTTCAGGGTGTGAAGCAATGAGAAAGTCAATGTTGAAAAACTCAGATCAAGCCTTGATCTTTAGTCCAAGGCTTTTGTATGGCTTATGTCTCAAATATTTTTATTTAAATGTGTTCAGAGAACATTTATTTTCCAGCACGGCAACGACCCGAAGCATCCGTCTAGAGCTACACCAAGATGACAACAAGGTGAAAGTTCTGGAGTGGCCCAGTCAAAGCCCAGACTTTTTAATCCCATAAAGAATTTGTGGAAGGACTTGAACAGGGCTGTTCATAGCTAATCTCCCCCAACTTGACAGGGCTGGAACAGTTTACCAGGAAAACTGCATTTGCAAATGAGCAGCTGACTCCCAGCAGGGAGTTTTTCTGACTCCCTGCTGGGACGGCAGCCAGAAAAACAGCCACTAAATACTGAGTTGAAAGGGGTAAGTATTTATACAATCCCTGATGTTAAATATTTTTTACTTATTTTGTAGAAATCAGTTTTCACTTCAACAATAAAATAACAGTAAAATATTTTTTTGTCAAAAATAATCCAAATTTTGTTGATCATGATTAATTTCTGAGTAATAAAAGAGTACTTTTTACAGGCACCGTAGAGCTCAGACTATATGACTCTTAAGTCCTCTAAACTCCTCAAAGACTTTTGAAATGGCACAGCATGTGTTGCACTTTAGCCATGAGACTCTATGAGACATTAGCTGTGTTTCCATTACAAATGTGCACAGAACTTTGTCAATATTCCATTAGTGTGAAAAAAACATAATTGTTGTGTTTCCATTAAATAAGAAACATTATTGAAAAATCACATGTGAATAAGTTTGTTCACACGATGTGTCAATAAAAACCATGCTACTACTTCCTGTTTTCTTTATGGTTTGTGCCAGTGGAAATATCTGGTTGTTGATCATGTGATTCTCATGATGCAAAAAAAAAAAAAAAAAAAAATGTTTCCACTGCAGTTTTGTGAAATGGACAAATTTTGATATGGCCAAAACACACCTCATCCTGACCCCAGGATGAGGTGTGTTTAATAAAAAAAAACAGAGTTTTTATTCAACTTTACTGTTTTCATTCAGTAAATTTAATTTTGAAATAGCTGCACAATCATATGGTCAATGGAGACACAGCTACAGTAACTGTGTTCAGGTTTTGTTAGAACTCAAAATTGATTTAGTAATTTTTTCCCCCAATTTTCTCTCTGCCGACAACTAAAGAAAGTTCATGTACCAAAGCAATGTTAATTCTACCACAATTTTCCAATTATGAACTTTAACAATTGTAATATGAGTCACTCTTACGCATATCCAAAGTAGTACTGGTAGGATCCAGCAATCTTGAGCTCTAGGGAACAGTACTTATCAGAGTCATCCTCCCTTCCTGTTGGGTAGTTCCAGGCTAAAGCACGGAAGTTGTTTCGAATGAACTTCTGTCCATCAAGTGGGTAGTTGGTGTGAACTATAACTCTCCTTCCTTGAAGGCTTGGACCCAGGCGGAACTGGAGCTCAAAACCTGAGGAGACACAACAGCTTTCCATTTATTATGCAGCATTGTGGGAAGCTAAACGTAAGAAAGAACCAGTACAGAATTTTTATAGATCTCGTCTTAGTCTTTATCTTTTTGTTTTACCATGGCATGCAGTTTGGACAAAATGTATTACTATTTAAATCTGCATAAAAAATGCCACACACTTAGAACACACAACTTTTTCTTAACTTCTTGCATTAGAACTACAAGTGAAAAAACAAAAAAAACAATACACAAGTACTGCATTCCCTCCCTAAAATAGATGCCTGTTTAATCTCACTGCTGGTATGAAGAGATACAGGATAATCTCACAGCTCTGAAACAAGCACACCATGATGTCTGGATGCAGACATTTTGGGATAATGTCTGCATCCATTTTGGCCCTTCACAGTTTAGTCTATATATAGTTGAGATTTACAGCCAGCTCACAAATGCCTACCAGGTTTAGATAGCTGTAAATGTCAAGAGGCACACTTTTCTGGTCAGTTAACTGTAGCCAGCATGCAGCATGTCTCTTTTCACTGAATAAAGACGTGCCTTTATTCATATTATGGAATATATACTGTGAATATATTCCATAGATTCAGGGTACAACTGGGGTACAGCACACTGCCTCATGAAAGTGGTCTTTTTCCACCTTATAACCTTGGGATTAAAACTATTTTAGGTCGTTTGAATGTTCAGAAAGCATGAAACATTTAATAAACACACAACTAGGGCTGAAACGATTCCTCGAGTGCCTTGATTATTAAAATTCCTTGAGAAAAATTGATCTGCCTTGAAGCTTCCTTAAGTTATATTTGATTATTTAGTGCTCCGTGTTCTGGCCGGGTTATTATTTGCATTGCGCAGCGCTCTCACTTCCGCCTGAGTTGTTGATTAAAGCTAAGTGTTAGCTGCATAACTTCCAGTTTTCAAGTTCAGACTGGGAGGATTTCATTGATTCATGATAATGTCCGGGTCTTTGTCATTTTTCGGGGGACCAATAAGCATCCTTAAAATGACTGGCGCGATGTCTGGAGTATGTCAGTTTTTCTCCTCTCGGAGCTGCTGCTTGGTGGCTGGTTCAGAGCGAACGGTGAGAAAGAGCACTGCAAGTGTATTTATACAAGGGAGCGGATAGACTGGACACGGCGGGGCGGCTGCGCATTATTTGATTAATGTAAGTGTAGCTTTACGGACGAACCGGAAAATTTATTTCATATCATCCCGGTCTCAACAAATTGGTGGCGGAGCTCACAGTGACGTTACATATCTGGTAGATGTTTCTGTGTGTGACGAACAAAGGTGTCAAATCCTGCCGCTAACATGAACACAAAAGCTATAAATGTCTGGGCAAGGTGAGAGTTCATCTATTACATTGAATGAAGATGAATACATAAGTAAAAAGCTGGAGTATTGACATTTTTTATATAAGTGCATTTGTGAGCATGCCTTTTTGTTATTAAATTGAATATAATTTCAGATGTTTGTAAAACTTTTCTTAGAAAGCGAGCTATTATTGTTACAGGTTAATTTTCTAAACTACAGAAAAGTTATTGTTAGGGAATCTCAAATGTGAAAAATTGGACTGATGCTGAGATGCGATAGTACTACTGCTTTTATGTTAGCTTTAGCAATAATTGATAGATTCTTTGATTACTAAAATATTCGTTTACAACAGCCCTACACACAACACCTTTATGCTTCCATTGTCATGGTAAAACATAAAGGAATTACGAAAGGAATGTTTGTGTGGACCTGCAACCCCTGCTCCATCAGAAAGGGGTTTAATAGCAGGACTTGGAATAGAAAAAGTAGATATTAATTTTTCAACATATTTAAAATATATAATAGTAAAGCAGTTGTTATTATTTGCTTGTGAAAATGAACAGCTTTCAGAGATAATTATGCATTAAATAAGTAAATTGATTAAGTGGTTGTGTAAAATCAATTTATCATTACATTTTAATAAAATACAAATTCTATTAAAGCTGATAACTGCTTTTAACACTTCCTGCAAACTACATACATACAAACTACCAAGAAATATTTTATTTATGAGCAAGTCAAAGCATGTTCACTCCAAATGCTCGACAGCTCACTCATCACAACATACCTGGGTTATTGAGCAGGTTTTTAGGGAGTTTGCACAAAACAGCACTACGGAGAAAAATTTTGATGCATTTATCTGCCTTATGTGTGATGGGATCTGGATTCACAGTTGAACTAGGTGAATATTAACTAAACTGCATGAAAATGCGGCTAAGTAGCCTCTGTTAATATGATTATAAATTGACGGGTAAAAATAGTAAATGACGGATTTTTTTTTTTATCCGTCATTTACGGATAAAAAATGACGGATAATTAAAAAATCTAGAGCGACCTCAGACACTGAGACAATTTCATAGAGTAAAAAAAGATTAATAAGGATACTAAACAATTATGCAATTGTTCAATGGTTCTGAAGGTTACTTTATAACATAATTCAAACAATCTAAACTTAGTGAACCTGGTTGAATGCAAAACAAGCACAACTAGTACTAGATATTTACAATCACAGAATAAAATGAATTTTTTTTCTATTCTCTGAAGTTAAACCAGACCAATCTTTTCTTGTTTTATCTAGTTGGAATTAGTTATTAGCTAAATGCCAGTAAACTTGGCAATAAACTTTTTTAGAATTTGTTTTGCAACATTCCTTTGAATTCAGAAGTTTACATACATTTGGTCAGTATCAACGGTAGCTGTCTTTAAAATGACTTTTTGGGTTTCCTTCTACAAACTTCTGATACATTAATTGACATATTTAAGATAATTGGAGGCACAACTGTGGATGTTTTTAAGGCTACTCCTTAAACATGTTGCTCTCTAGTCTGACATGATAGGAAAGAAAAGCAGTCCAGATATCAGGAAGACAATTATGGAACTGCACGAGTCTGGTTCATCGTTGGGAACAATTTACTGATGCTCGAAGGTGTCATACTCATTTGATCAAACAATTATATGCAAGCATAAACATGACGGGAATGTCTGGCCATCATACCACTCAGGAAGGAGATGGTTCTGAGTCCCAAATATGAACGTGTTTAGTCTAAAATGTGCAGACTGACCCCAGAGCAAAAGCCAAAGACCTCATGTAGATGCTGCTGAAGCTGGTAAAACAGTCACTGTGTTTCCATTACAAATGTGTGCAAATTGTTGACATTATTCTGCTATGTCGAAAATACAACTGTGGAGTTTCCATTAAATAAGAAATGTAATTAAGTCAAATGAAAATCATGTTAGCGGCGGATGTAAAAAGTTACATGAGATACAGTGGCTCACAAAAGTATCCATACTCTGAACTTTTCCATATTTTATCACAATACAATCACAAATATGTGTTATTAGAATTGAATGTGAAAGACTAACACAAAGTGGTGTACAATTGTAAAGCAGAAGGAAAATGATACATGATTCACAATTATTTTTATAAATAAACTTAAAAGTGTGTGGTGTGCAAAAGTATTAAGCTCATATTTGAGTCAAGGCAGTTGAGCGAATACTTTTGGCAATATAGTGTATGTGTCAAAGTGTGTTGATGTGTGGAGTTTTGCGAGAGCTTCTCTTTCTGTGTAAACACAAAAAGCAGGTGCATATCAGTTTTAATGGCAGAGAATGTAGGTACAGAATAGGACTCATAGGTTAGTCATTACAACCCACATAAAATACTATTCAACATGCAACATGTAAAATCTCAGGAACACTTTATTTGACGAAAGTGTCACCAAAATTTCTATGTAAAAAATGTTCATAATTTTAAGAGAAATGTGAAGCAAGAGAGTAATTACCTTGTTCAAGTCTGAACAAAGTTCTCTCTAAATTCTCCTTTTTGTTAAGCATGAGGACTCTGATTTGCTTCAGGTGCTGAGGCAGCATCATGGGAGTTCTCCTGAACTTGGAGGGAATCCTGGTCTCCTGTCAGGGGAGAAAAACTACAAGTTATTTTATTCATGTACTCACTGGACTCCAACACAGCATATGTCTGAATAAACCATACAGAGATGCTTCCTTTGACATCAGACATTTCCCACTGAAGTGGAGAAATTTACTGGCATCGGATTTAATGAAAGGGATAGCACCACACAAGTAGGCCTGTCACAATAACAAATTTTGCTGAGCAATTGTCTCAAAAATTATTGCAATAAACAATAATATTGTTTGAAGACCTTTTTACACTGATTTGATGGAAATGATGTAATAATCCATGCGATTTCCTGCCAAAAATAGATACACTTTATTTTCAAAAGGACACTTAACACTGGAACTGATAAACAAAATAAACAAAACAACCAAAATCAAAATATAAAATGGATTCTCAGTCTCCATTAACAAAAAATGTACTTGGATAAAAACTAAACAACATAAAATCAAAGTGGAAATACATACTGCAGTCAACCAAAACAGTGCAGATTATGAAGTCTGCATTCTTTACTACAGCATCTGTGTCAAACTGCATCAAATGGTGTATGGAGAAGGTTACAGCAATAAAATCAATAGTCACACGGGCCGACCAGAAACCTTGGATGACTAAGGACGTGTTTTCTAGACTGAGGGAGCGTAATGCTGCTTTCAAATCTGGTGATATGGACACTTAGATCAGCAAGAGCCAATCTAAACTCAATGCAGCAAAACATGCCTACAGTCAAAAAGATCCAAGGTTTCTTT
>CAEGAD010098075.1:0-24800 GCA_903067055.1 Poeciliopsis paucimaculata
CAAACTCTCTCGCTGCCTATGCTCATTAATTAATCAACCCCCCCCCCCCCCGGCGCCCCCCGGCCCCCCCCCCCCCCCGAAACTGAAAACCAGGAGAGCGTGACCAGCTGCTAATACTCCCACTATTAAAGATTAATTATGGGTGTGCTGTGGTGGCGTAGGGGATAGCGTGACCCACATTTGGAGGCCTTGAGTCCTTGACGTGGCCATCATGGGTTCGATTCCCGAACCCGATGATATTTGCTGCCTCTCTTGTCCCCTTTTCTGTCAGCCTACCTTGATACAAGGAACACTAGAGCCCATAAAAACCTCCTGGAGGGGAAAAAAACAAAGATAAATTACAAAATCAAATGAAACAAATTTTTTGATAAAAAAATAAGTAAGTTGGCCAATGTGTTGGATTATTTCAAAAAGTGGCAGGTGTAGAACTGGATGTAGATTTTGTAAATGAATAAAGCTGAAGATAAATTGTAACTTTATTGTCACCAAGGGGAAATCTATTTGCAGCAGGTGCACTCATCAAACATCTACATAAAAAAAGAAATAAAACAGAAACAACCACAACTTTAATGTGTCAGCATCAACAAACAGTAATAAGCAATAGTGTTGGAAACGATGCATAACAGCAGCAGCAGGCAGAAAAGAAACTGTATGGTTAGGCACTTTTAAAGATAAACTGTTGTAAATGATCGATGGTGAGATTGATTATCTAACAATCAAAACCACTAGAAACAGTTAACGTTATCACTTAGGAATTTTTTAATAAGACTGTGGATTAAAATATTTGTTGTATTTACTACCAAGTTGTTTTAATACATTAAAGACAATCCAATGAATGAGTTGTACTTCAATGTACTACAGAAGCCACTCATATTCTCGTCAGTTCTGCAGTATTTACTTTTTAAACCTAAATGACTCCCTATTACATAAAAATTAGCATATATAATCCAAATTAGTAGCATTTAAAGCGAATGTGCTGTCAGTAGATTGACTGTAGCAGCACAGTAGCAGAAAGATCAGTGGTGTGAAGACTCACATGCTGTGAAACAGCAGCTTAGCCAAATGCAGACAACACACTCGCCATGCTACCCGTGTGACTCAGACTTAAACCCTCTCAGGAATGTCTCAAGATGTTACCACATGACATGTGTAAATTAGGACATTGTTGATATGACTGCATCACTGCTGCCGTTCTTTGTGTGTGCGTACATGCTTTTTTTTGTGGTCATGCTGATATTTTACTAAATTAGAATTTTAATCAAAGGACTTCTATTTACATATCTTCCCGTCTCTCTTGTGTTGGAAACAGTTTCTTATTATACAGGGCTTAAAAAGGCAATGCTAGAATATACTGGAAATACAATGTTGCCTAAAATTTTGTATTCATGTTTCATTCACTTCCAAAGCATTTCTAGTAATTGTGTCATGTTTGGTTTCTGGTTGAACTCAAAAGCAGGCGGAATCAGAGGCAGAAAGGTGAAGTGATGAGTTTCTAGTAATGGAAAATAAAGTCTTGCAGAGCTGCTATGAAAGGAACAGGGCATGGAACGGGCACGAGTATGGAACAAAACAAAAAGCAGAAGGTTGAATAGAGGTGGAAAAATGACAAAGGAACCAGATGAACGGATCAAAGATGTGCTGCAGCTGTGGCAGAAGGAGACCAGGTATACTGAGGGAGGAGGAAAGCTAACAAAATGATCTAAACTAAAACCCAAAAGGAACTACAAACCAAGAGTAAAAGAGTTACCCAGATTTAAGAGACAGAAAACGAGAAAAAACAAAGAACCTCAACACAAAACGCTTGACTAAGTCATTGATTGCCTCTCAAAACAACCATCTAAATCTCATTGGTATGGCGATCAGTGATATTTTGAGATGCTAAGATGTTATTTGAAAGACACAAACAAAACTTTAAAATATAAAAGCTCAGGGGTGGTGTTAGTACTTTCTCTGCACCTGACTGAGCAGAATGAAGATGATGTTGGAATCCCTGCAATTTGCCTCATTTTCATTAAAGAAATTTCAGCGGGTTTGCCAAGAAAAAGAAAACATCCTTCTTATTGAAAAGTGAGAGTAATCTTTAGGGGACAAAAGACACATCTATGTTTAGTTTGATTCAAAATGTCTTCCTTTTCAGCTGTTCACCTCTCTTACATTGTTTTGTGTTTGTATTCAGCAGCGAAGAGCAAAGAGCTTAATAAAAGGGTAAAGCTTAGGCAGCACAACTTCCAGCATGCCTGGTGTATTGTCCCTTTTTAAAGGTGCTCTGCATCACATCTTAGACCGTTTTGGCTACGATCAGCAAATAGTGTCTTTATTAACAATCACTTAAGGCATTTCTTAGCTGCTCCTTTTACTCATCTAGCGAGGACGGCTTAAATAGGACTATGTGATGTTGTGTGAGTTAATGTGTCTGCCGATTTAACTTAAAAATCTCAGCATTTTCTCATGAATGTCATGATAAAGTGATGACTTGTATTTTGTTTTTGGCATTTTTCTGCTTCCTATCCTTGGTGCTAGTGTTATGAACCTATGACATCAGTTTTATATCTCTCACTCGTTTGTATTAAGCGACATTTAACCAATAAAGAATTTAGTGTTTCAAAAGAAAAAGATACATTTAAATTACCTCTTGACTTAGTTTAATCTTTTCTTTTCATTCTGTACGAACTTTGTTTGGGTTAATTTAAAAGCTTATCTACTCTTGGGGTTGAATGTTTTCCTTTTTCTTTCTGAACACTGATGCAAGGTTATGCATGTGCAGCTTTGATGAGGTTCCCCTTCAGCCAAGGACTCCCCTTTGTCATTAAGACAGATAACATCTATCCGGCTCATCGATACATTCATTTAAAGAGTACTTTTGTTTCAACCCGCAGACAGGGCAATCAATAAATAGCTTTGCCTATTTCAGCCTCATTCTATCTTGATTCAGCCCCGGTTGAAATAAAAATAACATTTTGCAGAGCTTCACATTTTATATATCTTAAGATGTATTATATAAGTAGAAATGTTAAAGTTTTACATGGACAAACTATAATTAAAACCTCCCAGGAAAGTAGATGTAATTACATGCAAATAAAAACCGGTTAAAAAGAAAAAAAATTGAAGCAAATACTTTTTGCAGCTGATGGTTAGCTAGTTGTTGTACTCTTAAAATTTCTCTGTATCTTGTTTATTTGCCAGACTGTCACAGTTTCTGTTTTCTACCAGGTACCAGAAAACTGTCAAACAATTAGAAGATTTTTCTAATTTTTGAAAAAGCTTTGGATGTTGTTAGCCAGCCTGTTGAGAAAAAGGACAACTGGTTCATTTCTAAAATAAGCAAAAGAGTCTCAAACACGACGGGTTCTCAGATACGACGGGGTGAAAAGTTTTTGTTGTATCGTGATAGTTTTTGTAGGATATGCAGCTTTTCACAGTGATGTTATGACAGTTGTTCCAATCACAAAGCCTAGTTTGACATGATGCTGTATCTTTACTGATCAGAAAAACGCTGCATTTGAAATTCAACAAAGGTCATAAATTCTCAAGTGTCGATGGCATTATGCTAACCTGGCCAAGCTAAAAGAGAAAGTATTTTTTCCCCTCAATATCTCTTACTTTTGCAAAAGAATCAGTTCTTGGTGTCAACAGACAGATCTATTATTTGTGTGAGAAACTGCACATCACACTGTTGCATATCTACAGTATTTCATCCAGATGGTTTTTTATTTTTTGGGGAGGGGGGATTGTTCACCTGTCATGGTCTTCAGCCTACGCATACATGTGCTGACAAGACCCATGCTCAAAGCACTGAAATGAAAGAGCAACTGAAATTGAAATGTCAGCTTGAAATGAGCATGCCATGAATTAGAATGTAGACAAAAAAAAAACAAGCTGTTATGCAGCAGAATATTGTTGCAACTTTTTTGGCATGCATTGTTTATCAAGGATGTCCAACTCTTTGATTAGAAAGGGGATATACAAGTGTTTCCACTGAAAGCTTTCCTGCTGCTGACTGTCACGTTGAAGCTGCAGCGATGCTTTTATTCTAATTCCCTGTAAAGCTTCTAGAGATTTGTTAATATCTAGGTATTGCTCGCATTTCCCTTGCAAATTCATGCTGTATTTCTGTAATCCAAACAAGTCCAGAGAATGTGATTATAAAAACCAATTCCAATCGGCAGTCCACATTCACCCTGTGTTTATTTCAGACATTATCTCCTCCGTAAATCTCTTTTTAATGTTGATTTGTATGGTTTACTCAGAAACCACCCCATCTGATTGGAATCTTTATATGGAAAGAAATGGGATTAGAAAATGTAAAGAAACTGATTAGATGGAGTGAGCTAATCGATGCAAAGCAGTTTGCACAAAGAGATCCCCTGTTTTTTTTTCCTCCACGGGGTAAATCTTCCAGTTTGATTTTGTGAAGCTTATATGCGGGCGGCTTCTTGAGGGGACCGATTACATCATGGTGGGGAAATAACCTGCGACCTGGACTGGTCCTGATCCAAGTTCAATGGATCATTTTCCGGTTTTGACCAACCAATGGCAGCAATAAGATCTTGCGTCACAAGAAAAAAACAATGTCAAAACTAAATTTGTGATTGGGTCATTTGGACAATCTGGACAACAGAGACCAATGTTCACAAATTCTCCTAATGTCCACACGGGGACTTCACACATAGAGATCCTGAGACAACCCTGACCCTAATTTTAACCTTTGGGGGGGAAAAAAAGGTTAAGAATCCCCTATTATTCTGAGCACTATGAATACGATATCAGTACAAGTATGTAAGTTTGCATTTAATGTCCTTGCTGCAGGCTTTTTTCAGTGTAGCTACCAGATAATGGAGAAATGCACCCCTGACACTCAGCTCTCTCTGCTGACCTACAAGGTGTATGATAACCTACAGAACTACTTAGTTTGTTTTCAGGCTAATAGAGAACACTCCCAAAGGCACAACAGAACTGCTGATGCTATTACCCGTCCCACAGGGATTCCCCCGTTGGTGTGGAGTCTATTTAGCCATTTTCATTAAATAACTAGTCATCGTAATCCTATATACAATATTCCATGTTTTGCACCTTGTTTTCTATATTAATGTTTTATGAAATCCATAAAAATCTGAAATAACAAAAGCTTTTTTTTTTTACAAGGTAAACATGTATGATGAAGCTTCTTGAATCTGTTTGTTATTTCTTACAATCATTGCTGTGAATTCAGCCTCTTTAAGTTTGCAAAATTACTGTCCTGGTTTTTTAAATGTGTTCATCATGTCACATATAAAAATGAGAATAAATGTGCTACGTAATTGGATTGTTACTTCTTCCAGTTCTATTACAGGTCAGTACACACCTATTCCACAGGGTCTGTAATTTAAACTTAAAATTTAACTTGTTTGGAATTCATTGTTTTACTAACAAGCTGCACTATGTTAGAAAAACACATCTGATTTATCATTATAGTTTCCATACCAATTTTTAAAAATAACTTTACCATCTCAGACACAAGAAATATATACAGTGTGCATCAAGGGATAATAAAAGACTGTCAAACTGCAAAACATTTATTTGTGACAAAAGTCAACAAACAGCACTTCAAATATTATCATCAAGCTAATAATGCATGGAAGCATGATATTAAAAATTAAATATTTCAATTATTTAGAAGGTTGTAGTTTGCTATTCTGAAGCTCTAAGTTGTATGGGTTTTTTAACTTGTCTTATGTAATGAGAATATTATACTATTAGGTATTTGTAGCATCACAATGAATGCGTAAAAAGTAGAGAAACAGGTTTGTTCCCTTTAAGTGAGCTGAAGTATTTTAAGGTTGTATAAAACTTTTTATGGTGTCACTCTAAAGCCAAAATCTCAACCACTGGTATCAATCATTAGTGTTGAAAAGACATAAACTTGTTGTTCTTTGCTGTCTCGCTAGCTAAGCTATATATATGTGTAATTGACATGACAGATTGATGACTGACGTCAGACCTTTAATTTTTAATCAAAAAACAGCATCTTCACTAACGGATCCCATTACTCAGCAGGTTATGCAGTAAGTAATCTGATTACTAAAACATATAGCGCTATATTTATGCTGCACACAGTTCTTCCTTTTTTCTTTAAAGATAGTTTTGTTTTCTGTTGCTCTTGATCCTTGCTCTAAGTTGTTTTCCTACTGCTATTGCCAAGAAGTACGACTCAAATCCTACTGACTGGTCTCTAAGCTGTCTAATTTATAGTCGATTAGAAAAATAATATCTGTTCTGGCATCACCAACACAGGAGGCTCTTCATTAGAGGTTAAACAAGATCTCACGGCAAATGTTGCACAATTGAAAGGTCACTTTTTCTTTCCTCAACAGGAAGTATGTTTCTTGAAGAACTTTTCAGCTGCAGTTAGCATAACTTTCGCCAGTTAAACTAATGTACCTGTCCATGTCTGTGATTGCGAGGCGGTTGGATTGCTCCGACAGCAACTCGCCCCACGGAGCTATTTTCAGCCATAGAATTTCATTCAGGGACACAGTTTTCTTTTTAAGCCTAACGAGGGTTGATAATGCAGTAGAAATAAAAAAAAAAGAGACAGAACGAAGTGATTTTTCTTACCAGGAAACCAGAGTAATTTTGTATTCTTTTTTGGTTTCTAGGAGAGAGATACTTCAAGTGGGGGAAAATAGTAGTTGTTTTTTTTTTCCCCTCTATGGTGTTTACGGTTCCCTTAGAACTGGTGTATTGCTGTCACTGTCAGAAATGTCACAGAGATCTGGGCAAGACATAGACATTCATGAATAGCCCTAGCGTGCCGCACTGTGCAGACAGACATGACAGAATTTACGCCACGAAGGTGGGAACGGACAGCGGAGCTGGGACTTGGGGGTATGAAGTAGTCCTTAGCGTTTAATTCCCCACCACTTTCAGATTGTTTATGACATTGACAGGCAAGGTGAGAAAGTTGTGCAAACACAGGAAGTAGCAAACATTGGCTTGCTAAAAACGTTAAAGTTGGCATCCAGTGTGTACTCTGATGAGAACTCAGAGAAACAAACATTAATGCTGGTCAAAGCAACGCTGTTTTTAACAGCTTACCGTTTGTGTTAACAAAACAAATTTGATTTGGTTTCATAAATTAAAGCTATATGTGGTGTAATAGACTGAATGACATCCACCTGATAAGACAAGATTGTTTATTTTAGTCATTAGAGGCTTGACACTTGACCTGGACTGTAAACAAAATGACTTGTGAACATAAAACCTAAATCACTTGTTGCGGGTTTTCTGTTCCACTTGATATTTTGTTGTAACAATTAGGTGTTCTGTTTTCCTTGTCAAATACCTTCTTTGCATTTAAAACAACCATGCTAATTGGGATTATAGCTATAAGTCCCCCAACTTCTCAAACAAGCCTAGACTTTGGATTTCCGGTCTTAAAATTAATGAATGAGCTCAACTTGAAAAGAAGTGCAAACTTAGGTTATGACGGTGTGTTTTAATAAGTGGCTGCTGAGGAATATTTGCTGTTCCACCTTCTTTCCAATTTCAGCCTCTCTGTGGCAGCATTTTAACCCACCTACTCACGAGGCCCAATTTTCCTCTGCATGACTCATAAGAAGGGCTGATCCATTATATTGATAGAGATTTAGAAGAGTCCTTTCTATTTGCTTATACATCTCTACAACACAGTAGAAGGTGGATAATAAAGAGCTTTGTTTAATCAAAGAAAATGGCAGATATGAATTACAGGCCTGACCATTTTTATTGGCACTCCAGTGAGGATGGATAAAAAGCCTTTCGATTAATATCCTCTTTTATTGGAGAGACATAAAGCCAACTTTAAATTTGAGTATATTCATTCAGTGGCACAATCACTGCTATCCCAGCTGTCAATATTTCCTGCAATGCCCTTTTGCTAATAAAGAAGCATTTAGAATATTTTAACACAGTAGTCTAATAGACTGTTCAATCTGGGACCAAAACTACAACATTTGTTACATTTTTGTACTTTTTCTCCCACTGACTGATAAGAATGAAGCAGTAAATGTCAAAAAGCAGACATGACATCAGCATGCTCCTTCCAAGGATGTTTTGTTGGTGTTACCTTGGCATGCTAGTGAAGTGCACAGGAATCCTTGTTGCTAAGTTTTGTGTTAAGTTTGCTTATTTAAGGGAAGAAAAAATTCTTTTAAAAATTTCATGCTCCCATTATTTTTGTAGTCACATTTTTTTCCTGAGCATTTCTGTTCTTGTGTAAATATTAATGTGATTTGTTTCCAGAAGGGTAATCTTGGGAGTGAAGTGAGGGCAAAAAGATCCTTTGTGGTCTAATTGTGGTTTTTAGTGTCATTGATTTGTCTTTGTATGCATCCCCAACCACATAGCATGCAGTCGTACTAATTTATATCTCTTGCTCATTCTCATCTCTTCAAGATTTCTTTTCGTGTGCAAAAAAGGTTTTTTGCTCCTTACACATCGTATGTTTTATATCCATAACGAGAAAAAGTTGCAGCATTACGTAAATGCAAATGCATGCACCTGTGCAATGTTAATTTTCCAAGCCATCAAGCTTTATCAGCGTATGTGAGGGAAAGTGCAGGTTGTGAAGAATAAGTATCAGAATATTTACTTCACCTTGATTGCTGACTCCTCTGACTCATCAGTTTTAAAAATATTTTTTCCTTACAGAAAATCTTTTTTTTCCTTTTTACTTGCACGCTGCTGAGAGTTCTGTATTTCACTTTACCTGCTTTTCATATGTAGCATCTACTAACAGAACAGGTTTATAACTGAGGCTACAGAATTTGTACCATCTTGGCAAGTCCCTGAATTAGTTATTCAGCCACTCACACACAGACACAGATTTGACCTACAGCAAAGCCTTGGGTTTTGTCCGGTGTCCAAAATTAAATAGTTGACTCACCTCTCAAGGGGAACTGGCAAATGATAAAAATATCACAAACCAAGCAATTTTTTCCAAGCCAAAGTAAAAAGAAAACTTTTTTTTTTGTATATGCACACATATGGATGACAAAATAAGTTTGAAATGAACAAACGGTGACCAACTTTGTGATTTCTGCTGACCTTTTCAAGAAATCTGGAAGCAGTAATTTATATCTTATAGAAATACAAGATGCTCTGTAATGGCAGCAGTGTTTTCTCTAGGTCTATGGCCTTGAGGTAAAGATGAACACTCATTGTATTTAAAAACAGGGAAAACACATAATACATTGCATCATAATGATATTTACAGTTGTATTAAAATCTATATTAATACAAACAGAAAACTGATACAGAGGCGTGTTGTCTTTAAAATCAGTCACCTGTTTCATACAAATCACTTCCTTTATACTGTATTTTATATTAAATATCTTAATATAAAACCTTCACCCTTGAATATTTCAACAATCTTCTGATATAATTCTGGCTCGACATCTAGACACTTTTCTAATGAGAATTGGTACAACCGATTTAATGATAGATAAATAATCCAGTGATTTAAAAGGGTTGAGGTAATGGCCTTTCTACAATCCTAATATTACCTCTCTTTATTCATCACCAACTCGTTTTTGATGCACGGCGATAATTTTTATTTTCGAGCGCTGAGCTTGAATAATTTGGAGGCAGTCTTCCTTCATTATTCCACCCACTCTGAGCAGCGCACACGTACCATTGATAAGTCTCAGAATGACTCTACCACCAACATGCTTGGCAGTGCGTATACTGTTCTTTGAGTGAAAGCCTCACTGTCCACCGTCTTAGCATAATTTTGTTTTTTCCAAAAAGCTTTTGGAATGGCCCCGAGTTAAACACTATTTAACATGTATAGACTTTTCTTAAAAGCGAGGTTTGTGTCAGGAAAGCAGAACTGGTTTTAGCCCCAGCTTTGCTTCAAGCCTGGAGCAATCTTTGTTAAGGGTTGTACAGAACAGGTGGAACATGAAGGGGAATGGAGCGACAAAAATACTCTGGTCCAGCTACCATTCTCCCTTAAGATGTTAAATTAAGTAAAATTACCCTTTCCTACAGCTGAGAGCTCTGATATGAGCCTGTGATATTTTCTACAGTGTAGAAAGGGACATCAGTGCATCCTTTACTGCATTCCTCAAAATATGACAAATTCTACTATGCTGTATTACCACCACATCTAGCATCCACAACATGGTCAGTTATACGTTATACAGTTTTTCTTTTTGGGATTCATGTAGAAAAACATCAAAACTCCAGAGCGAGTGCATCCACGACTATTATGAATGTGACATTATATTTAACTTTTCATGGCTTATTCTTCCCTTCTTCTATTGATGCAAATTACAACCTTCAAGATGAAGTAATATTTTCACAGAGTTGGTTGCCTATTTCAGCAGCCCGCTTGATAGAACAGTACGAGAACCCACAGGGCGATGCAGCTGAAGTGTCTTGTATTCCATCTTTGTAAAAGTTATACTTTCACCACATCTAACCCATACTGACGCCCTGTGTAAGTGCTTTCTTTCGTCTCATTTTCAAGTCCTTCAGACTTCTTGTATTTCAATTGAGATCAGTGACAGGTATTCAGGAGAAGCTATTTTTTTCCTCCCACCTTTAAAAGTCTGATACAAAGAAGCCCAGCTACTGGTACAGTTTTGACACCAAATATGTTCTTTCTCCAACATAAAGAGAAAAGCACACAATCAATTTTCAGAGCCATTTTTCAAGGTTGAGCTAACATGACACAAGCTAACCCTCTTCCTATAATTACATTTTTTCTTTATGTAAGTCTTGTTTCTGTATTCCAGAGATCAGCTTGAAGCTTATTAGATGCTTGTTCATTGTTTCTTCTTTATAGAATAACAAACAGATGTTTAAATGAGAGAACTGGTTTTGGAGCTATTTTTGGAACATATTTGCATCGAAATATTTGAACTAGTCTTAAGATATTTTAATGGAAATGTGTTGCAAGAGATGCTTTAAAAATAGTTTTTTTTCCTTGATGGCTGGTAAACTCTGATTGCATGGCTGCACTTCAATTGTCACATATTGCAGTTTAATTTCTTGCTCCCACTCAAACATTTTGCCTCAATTTTTCTGTAGCTGAGTTACAGAATTTTGCAAATTTACTTTGTATCTTTCATAGTACATACTTCTTTTGACTGCTTTCTAATGTAAAATTCAGACATTGTTCTCCAAGTATCTGCATGCAAAATTGTCATAGTATTTTATTAAAGTTTTATATATATATTGTCGGAAGTAAGAATATTAAAGCAGACCATTAACCCTTCCAGGTGGAACGTATTGGCAGCGATCCAGTCAAAATTTGCAGTAGCGTAATTCTGCCACACTTTGCTCTACTTGAAAAATTCCAGCGGTTCCTGAAAGGGGAGACGTTGCACTTTCCAGCCAATTTTGGGTTATTACAGTAATTTCGCCTCGCCATATCAGGAAGTGAAATTAATCTGAGGGGCTTTTGATTTAATTGAAAGTTTCAGTTTTTATGGATAAATGAGAAAATGTATTTTTATTCACAGGACAATTAAAAAACTGCGTACAATTAAAATAAGCAAACATATCCAGGCAGAGATTATTTAACTTATAGGGTTAAATAAACATCTTAGTACTAAAATGTGGGGTTACTGAAAGGTTTACCTGAATAAATGTTAATTTCAAAAGGTACTTTTAAGCTGACAAACAAGCCCCATTAAAATGCACATTCCAATTTATTGGATATAAGGTTATTTAATTTCTTATTTAACTGTTGTAAACTCAGTTAAATAAGAGAAAAAAAAAAATCTGTTTTTTTTCCCTGAAGCAAATAAAAACTTTCTCCTTTTTATCATTTATTTCCATGTTGGTAAAAACAAGTCAATGAACAGGAGATGTAAAGACTATGTGTCAGTCTTTTCTAAAGTGAGGACCCCAGACAAATAAAGTGGGCATCCTCATTTCTTAGTGACCTATCAGATTTGACCTGCAGCATTGCTAGTGATAATCAGCGGAGACGGTCAATCAATCTCTAATTAAACCACCTCGATCAATGCTTCTCAAACTGAGTTGTGTGAACCATTGGTGATATTCAGGCTCTCAAGAGGTTCTCCAAAGAGGCTTTGGTGTCCTTTAATCAACAGTAAAGCAGATTTGTGAGGTAAAACACTGAAGTAGTAAAATATTAAGGGCTTAGAAACATTACAATCCCTGTGACAAACTATAAAACTCCTGGAAATCAAACTGGATAAGACCTGGTGAACCTGAAGTGACAATGAATCATCTGAGTGGTATTAAGCTAGTGAAGTACAAAACATTGAGAAAGTTACTCTGATGGTATGTAATATTTGTATTTACTTGTTGTGGGAGCAGGAGAAGTCTTTTTTTTTTTGGTGGAAAACCTGAGCTAAAGCAATCCAACACAGGCATTCAAGCCAGTGTTGGTGAACAGCTCTTTGCCACGCTCCAAAGAGATTCAGTACCACTTTTGGAAAAGAAAAAACAAACAAAACAAACACACAAAAACCTGGCAAATTATTAAACATTAACTATCTTTCCACCCAGCATGATGAGAAAACAAATCAAATTTGAGCAGTTTGCTTGCTTATCATATGTGGCAGTACAGGTACAATGGGTAAGAAAAAGTCTGATAATTTGTGAGATGGCCTTGACTCTAAAAGATTTCAGTGCAACCAACCTAGACGTTTCCTCATTTTATCATCTATCAGAGGGCAGGTTTTATATGTTCATTATTAGGCTGAACAGGCGATGTAGATCATATAAATGGCAGAAATGTGTCCTTTTTTGCTCCTGGTTGCACATACCAATGTTTGCTGTTGAGTTTTTAACAAGTCACACTATTTAAAGGTAATATGTTCATTGTCAGAACAGGAGTTTCTTCGTTTCTTGCGCTTGCCATGATTTTGTGGTTTGTTAAAACATTATTTTTATCTCATGTCAAAAACAATTTGTCTTTTTTATATACCTTCTTACATCTCTATGCTTTCTTTGACCTCATTTTCAAGCACCTCACTCATATCAAAAAATACTACCTTTAAATGCTCTTCACTCAGTAACAACATCCACACTGCAGAATGCTGTCAGTTCAAGCTGGAGACGTTTGGGCATAGTGTGTCTGGATTTCTATTTTTTGATCACTAGGCACAATAAAGCTGAAAAGTGTTTGAATTCGGTCGCAGCTGATATCGCCGTGTATTTGCATTTACTATACCGATTCAGAAAAGAACAGTTGTCAGGTCTACAAAAGAGTATGATACTCGACCCTGCGGTGTGCACGTTTGCAGAGGTCTGGTTGTTGGGTGCGAGTTGACAGCTAAATACTGAAAACACATAGCAGCTGCAGCTCTGGGCTGAGTCATATGACACCGATCAAGCTGCCCCCGGCAACAACAAGAACAAAGGCACTTTGACTCAGTAGCCTCAAGACCTCACATAGACATTAGTTTCTTACTAAAATAACTTTACTAATGAAATGTCCACCAAAGATTTTTTTTTTCCCCTATCATTGTGCAGGCATTAGCTTGAAATCCCCCACCACTCACTCATTATTTTTCACCCAAAGAGCCTATTTTCTAGTATTTTGCTTTGCAATGCAATACTTTTTGTGCCATTTATAGTTATAATAATGAGTTTGTGGATCACATACCCTGCATATATCTGAAACTCAGCAACTTTTGCTGTTGCACTTAGGATTTTCTCCAATAAATACTGAGAAACACAAGGTTTCTATTCCTATTCCTCACCACTAAAGTCATTTTAGGAAAATGTCTAGAATTTCTACATGCTCTAATTCGTCTTTTAGAGAAATAAAATATTGCCTTTTCAGCTTTTTGTCCCTTGTTGTGTAGTCCAAATTTCCAAAATGGAAACTAATGCACAGGATACAGTTACAGATGCAGCTGATTTTGCTGTTTGTTGTGGCTTGTTTTCATAAGAAATGCATTATATGGGACCAGATGAAATATATGTCTGCTGTTAATCCCAGATTCTCTGGAATAATTCTGTCTTAAAAAGCTGTCATATAAAGCTTTAAAAACTCATAATATTTGAACCATAGCTGGAATAAAGCTTGACAAGCTGCATTAGAGACACTTTTGAATGCAAGGTGAACATTAGAGCTTATAGTACAGTCTTAGTCTATGTTCTTAAAAAGAGAGGTATGTTGAAATAAGAGTAACAGGAAGTGGCTACAAATGACACCTCAGACATGCGTAGCAATATTAAATGAATTGTGATTTATTTGAAGGACTGAGTAAATTAATGTAATTAATTTACCTAACCTTATTCAGTCTATTTATGGACTTTGTTATGAACATATTTAAACTACGTACACACAGCCACACTCGCATTGTTTCAAACGTTTACTTAATTATGCATCACCTTCGCTGATTAAGAAGCACGCAAGAGTATTAATGACCTTAAGCCATTTTTTAAATTATAAACAGAAACCAATTTTGCTCTGCTGCTCCCTCAGTATACCTTTATTCCCACAGCTGCAAACTTAATAAATATTTTTTAATAAAATGTTGTACTTCTCCATTTAATTTAGTTATTCTTTTGCTAAGGAATTTATTTTAGCTCCCCCCAAAGAAAACACACTGAGGAAAATTGATGAAAAACTGAAGAAAAAAAAAAAAACACAAGTGTGGAACAATCTGTGTTTTTGACTTGTTTTAAAAGAGTTCCAGTAAATCTCATCTTCTAAGGATAAATTAAACTGTAGAGTCACCAAAAGGTACAACCTGAGAACTTAGGTCTCCGTGCTTGATTTTCTTTTTTCTCCCTAACCCCCTCAAGCAGCAGAGCATTAACCTTTAGACGGTGCTTCTAAAATAAGGGCTGGGGCGGTGGGAGTCAGGTACCCTTACAGTACATCCCCAATTTCAAAAAATCTCCGCTTTCTACTCTCATGAGCCTTCCTCATGCAGGCAGAACCAATGGTTCAGAAAAAAGCTCTAAAAAGGTGCCTGACTTTAATCAAATGGGCTCCTTTCAGTGTAACCCTTCATAGCTAGACAAGTGCAAAACCACAATTGTGAATCTTTTCTGAAGTGTTGTCAAGTTTTCGGATAAAAATATCCTGTTTTGACCTAAACGTTGAAAATATACTTCTTTCATAACAATAAATTTTAAATATGTGAGAAACGCTACAAATGGCTCACAACACACTAGCTGTCGCAATAAAAGCAAGCTTGATTCATAGAATATTATTGTATTATGGCATGGCATACAATCATGTTTTATATGTGTTAAAAATTTAAAATGAAATTGCTTTCATTTTGTCCTGATGACACCGGTTAAGTAGAATTTCCCTTCAAATGTTGGGAGATCTGTCGATGGCCAAACAATAGTATTGGCCAAACAAGTCAGTGTATATGCAGTAATGTTGGTTGACCAGTTTTATTATTCACAGCACTAGCTGTGAGGAAGAGTAAGAAAATTGTCAAGGAAGGTTGTAGATACACAGCATCAGCAGACATTTCAACTTTCTTCAGGGTGGATTTTAATGTATTTTTATTTTATTTAAGGACATTTCATCTTAAGCTCCCATTTCCAAAACTTTTTGGCTTTACACAGAAGTGGAATACACTAACTGAACTACAAAATTAAACACGAAGCAAGAATACAATTAATAATCTGAGTTTATTAATACAATTAATGTATGAATTGATACGTATTTAATTAATACATTAATTACTCGATTAAATCACAAAACACTTGATGCAGTCCAGCTCAAAAGGTCATGGTACTATACAATAAAAGACAACCCTTCATTTGATTGTACCCAGTGATGCAAATCTTTACAAACAGGAAGTGCTTGGCCAACCCCTCCCAATATCTGGATATGCAAATATAAACAAACATTAACAGAAACAATTTGCTGAAAAATATCTTTAGCAGAAGTAACCTTCAGATTAATTGAGGATTCAATACTGTTTTCTCCAGAAGCAAATGCTTGGATATGAACTTCAACATAATGCTACCACTAACAAACCCAGGATAACCTGTGAAGCAGAGTTACAACAGCAAAGCTAATCTAAAGCATCATGGCCAACTATGAAATAAGTTGGAACAAATTTACAAGTTTAAGGGACAAGAAGTTATGTATAGATACAATCTAAACTATTTTGATAAAGACAGTTATAATTACTGGGGGTTTTTTCCACTATTGTATGTTTGAACCAACCCACTGCTTTGTTGTATAGATGGCAGGTTGCTTGTTTGTCAAGCGGTGTTGCTATGGAGTTGGTCCAAACCAAAAACTCAACAGGCTTGTTTGTAGGAGGACATGCTGCATTTATACATGCAGCTCCAAAAAAAAAAAAAAAAAAAAAAAAAAATCCATGTCTAACAATATCACTGGGAGAAAATAATGCTGTAGTTGCTTCCTGCAGGTCAGCTCAAAGTCAATATAACCTTTGGGTACGATTAGTTAGAGTGGCAGGAGCTCAATGTTTCAACATCAGTAAATGTAACAAGATGGGTTTATATTAGCATATATACATATATATATATATATAGATATATATAGATATGGATATATCTAATATATATCTATATATCGAATATATATATAGAGAGATATATATACACTGCTCAAAAAATAAAGGGAACACTCAAATAACACATCCTAGATCTGAATGAATGAAATATTCTCCTTGAATACTTTGTTCTGTACAAAGTTGAATGTGCTGACAACAAAATCACACAAAAATCAATCAGTGTTGCTTCCTAAGTGGACAGTTTGATTTCACAAAAGTTTGATTTACTTGGAGTTATATTGTGTTGTTTAAGTGTTCCCTTTATTTTTTTGAGCAGTGTATATATCTCTCTCTATATATAGATATATAGATCTATATATATAAAAAACTGGAGTTCTGATTTTTTCTTTTACAGAACATTTACGAAATTAGATACATTTCCCACCAAATATTAAACAAAAATAATTCAAGATTCAAGATTGCACTTGAAATAAGGTAACTATTCTCTTCAACTGACTCTTTATAGTCATATTGGTCGACCGATTGTGTCCAGTGGTTTGTATTTGTTTGTCCGATCACCTGTCGACTTGAAAAACTGGTTCAAGCAGTTCGAACATTTCTCCACTCACATCTGTAGGTTCTGGCTCGCCGGCCAGCCAACTGGGATCCATGTCATCCACAGGGTTGAATTAAACATCAGTTTATCTAATTTAAAAACATGGATTCAGATTGAAGTCATGGTTGCTAAGTGACAATCAGCAGCCAGATTGGAGCCGATAGGCTTAAAGGTGAAGCGAGGAATATTGACTGCTGCTCTGGTCGGACTTCCCTCCAACCAACCACACTGCTAGCTGATAAAAACTTTAGTCAAATAACAGTGAATACAGTCCCAAAAGGACAAACAATATTTCAACTTTTACAACATTTACCTGCCATGAACTAACGCACTGCATTCCTTGCATCCTAATTCAGTCAATAGTGGTGACCTCGTCTGCTGTCGGTCGTCCTCCACCATAATAAATCCATCCATCATCATTTTTACAAATCATCTAAGGTCCATTCTACAAAACTAAAACTAAGCCATCTTAGCAAAAGGAGCCAAAAAAAATTTCTCGAACAGGACAGGTCGCTGTGAAAATGCACATTTTCACAGAGGCATCCAGACGGCCTCTGTGAAAATGCAGAGGCCGTCTGGATGGAAGCTTACCGCTTATATCAGTAATGTTATAGGAGGATTAGTTCACATACAGAAATTAATCGATGCAGAATATTATAGTTTACTGTTTTAACTTTTTCACTCTGAACTTAAAGAACCTCATTCTTTCATTTATATTGCAGGCGCTAGACGTGCTTCGTATGTGAATCTTCTAAGTTTATTTCTTGATAAACAAATCCAAGAGGGAAAAGGGTTGCCGTTCCTGGATGCCGTCTTATATTGCTTTGCGTATTTCACAAATCTTACGTTTTAGTGGATTGAAAATTAAAGGTTTTACATGTCAAGACCTGTAGGGGTTTTCTCTCACAGACTTGCATTTGTTTACTTTGCTCTTAACATCAAGTTATTTTTTAAAAAAACTACAGAAAAATGTGCAAAGCCATCTTTCATGAACCCCATTACTTATGTATGCAGGTGGGAGCAAGGTTGGAAATTCACAGGATAGTTGATTTTAAAGTAGTGTTTTTTTTTTGTTTGTTTGTTTTTTTTACTGAGTCAGAGCCATCTACATATCTTTTATTGCTTTGTGGTGAGTCTATTAAGGAGGTTGCTGCATGTAATGGGTATTTTTGTTGTTTAATTTAGTGACTAAATTTTAAATTCATTCATCTAAATTGTTCATTTGCTGGGTTGCACAATACTTAGACAATGAATTGAATCTTTTTCCATCAAAAAGAGCTGTTTTGCTAATTTTCTGCAGTACAACTTTGGACATGTTGAATACAATAACATAAAAGATAAAAACTGCATCTGCCTTTCCACCTTGCCAAATGTCTAGCCTCTAGCAAGGCCAGAAAGTGACGTCACTTCAATTTACTGTTCTCGGTAGTTTTATATTATCAGTATCTTACCAGTCACAGGAGGCCATAAGCAATTTAGTCAAAAGTTGCATGGTTCAAATTTAGGATGAATGTCCCATCGCTGGGTAATTGCCTCTGAAACCCTAATGTACCACAAAAGAATTAAAAGCTGCTGTAAAATCTCATTTGGAAGAGAACGGGAAGAAAGCAGGATCATAACTATGTCACAGTTGAATGACAGCTAGCACCTGATGTGAGAAAAGGAGACTTAGGAAATTAGGATTTCAACTCACCAGACATGTGCGGATTCCTCCACTTTAATGTCGCCCTATTTGAGAACGTGCATTTAGAAAGGTGATGGGCAGTGAGTGTGAAAGCTTAATCTAACCTTTGGGGGAAAGGCTAAGAATGAACACTTCGATAAACCATTTTTGATAGCCGGTAACTGTTGCTGCTTGGACATTCAGGCAGTGCACCAGTGTGAAAAGGTCAGTTGTCACAAGCATATGGGTAATTGGGCCTAAAATACCACCTTGCATGATTTTTCTTTTCCCCATGAGGTGTTCTAGACTCTGTCAACCTTTCCAGACATGCGTTTATGACTTGTACCTTATAGGAAGGAAATGATGTTGTGTCAAATCCAGATTAAGGAGCACTAACTTAATTTGTGCATTATTTTTTAAGGTTTAGGAGAGATTCTTTTTATTAAGCCGTTTCAGTCTGAAACTACAACGCTTTCCAGGGTATGATGTTTGAAACTTTAATTTAAACCACGCAATATTCATTAGATTTAAGGAGCTCACCTTTAAATTTAGCATGAAAGAAATCCAGCATATGAAAATGAAATGTAAATCATGTGAAGTTTGTATTTCTAATTAAAAGCCTTTTTTATTATGAAATCTACAACGTTGCTACAAAACTAGTTTCGTCTCAATGTAAATAGATGACTCTTATTTTTCTATAACTGGTTGATTTTGGTTGAAATTACATCAATATTACAATAAAAGAGCATGAAATTCTGCAGATTGATCACTCATTATGTTATGTTCTATTTCTGTTTGTTGAAATAATTTATTATCGCTATGGAATATAACAATACACCACCCACTTCACACCTACTCCCCAACTTGGCTGTGTGTTTTCCTCCTTTGCCAGCTTAGATACAAAACAGTGTGAAGTTTTTCTTTTCTGCATACAGGTCACAGTCAAGTCAAAGTAACTTCTTTCAAATGATCCTTTTGCTTTGTGACCTACACATCGTCTTTATGCCTTGTAATCATCTGTACAGACCCGGTATGGAGTGGGTAGTTAAAGTCCCTACGCCCCATAATATGATCCAAACAACTATAAAGTGTAGGAGACAATATGGGATTGTGGTAGAAATGCGAGGTAGTAATGTGATACAAAATGAAGACAGCTGCCAAAGCAGCAGGAGCCCCTGGTCTGCAGCGGGGAGCAGATGTATCGCATAATTTTTCCGAAGTACGTCTGATCTGAGGAATATGCTGCCCGGCAGAGTCTGATACAGATAACAACAAGGTTTCTTGTGTTCGAAGCACTGAAAGGATTTGAAAAGTTCTTTGGGGAATTCCTCTGTGGGAATCTACCAACACCTCTTATTCATTACCCAGGTGGATCCTGCAGGTTGTAAACCACACCCTTTTGATTCCAGAATCACAGAGCGTGCCGTGTAAAGACTTGTCTGATGTAATAGAACAAAATTATTCTTAATTGGGGATTTAATGTTGGCTGCAAATGTAAAAAATGGTTAGATAATTTCATTTAGACAATAAAGAAATAATTGTGACAGACCATAAGTTGGACCCTTTGAAATAGGTTCTTTTGTTTCAAAATGTTTTTATCTTTAGCTTTAACAATTACATGTTTTACTTTATTTTTTCTAAAATGTATCCCATTGTGGTTCAAGTGGAATATTTAATATATAATTTGATCGGATCAAATTAAAGTGTTTAGAGTTTTTCTTAAAAGAAAATAAGTGCAAGAACAAAAGTTTCTGCTGATGAAATCTTTAGCTAAAAACACACAATTGGATGAAAATATATACAATCAACGTAAGCAAATAAATTGTATCTGATTACAGCGAAGTGCCAAGGGTTGAGTTTCTTTTTTGTAAATTTGGAATCCATGTGTATTACAAGCTTAATTCCCAAACACTGGCTGGCTGTATTACTCGGTTTAATCATTGCCTCCAGATTCTCATTTACAACAAAGCTTTTTGAAATCCATCACTTTTGATGTTATTCACTCTTGTGGAGGTGGGCAATTGCTGTTCACTCAGAAATGCCAACACCGAGGGGAGTTGTCGAGCTCTGATCTGCGTTAAGGGCATACATCGATCTGACCCGTGCTTGATAGTCCCGGCGGAATAACCACATCCAGGCCTGCTTCCCACTGCTAGCTGATGGGTGTGGGAGACCGCGAGGTGCCCTCTTCAGCTCATTTCTCCTTTATCGGGCTTTCCAAGTCTTGTACTTTTTTGTTTTACTGTTTCAGAGATGAGGAGTGGGGGGGCTTTGTCTTAGAGGCATTTCACTCCATGCCCTTTGCGTTTCTCTGCTTCCTCTCGCCTCCTGCTTTCCTGCAGTTGTTCTTTTTTTAAATATTCAATGGGCAAAGTTCCCATCTTGCCTCTCTAGGTAGGTTTGCACTTTGCCGTAATTTGAACAGTTCTGTTTTCATCCCACCGTTTCAAAAACAGCAGCGTGCTCTACGCCTACGCCACGGTCCGGCTAATTCTTGTTGTTTGAAGTATTTTATTTCCTATTACAGGCTGCATGTCAGTGTATTCATGATCTGCACGCCATGAAAAGAGCGTTTTCACTGAAAACCATGAACCATGAAGAACCAGATGGAATTTATCTATCCAACACTGCCTCGTTATGAGAAAAAATTATTAAACTTGTATATCAGGATGATTAAAATATAATCTTTTGGTTAAGGTTTTAGACTGATTAACTATTAAATAACTCAGGGTTGGTAACATATTCAGTCACTTTTTCTCTAATTTTCATCTTTATACCCTCAGATTCTCCATTTAATTTTGTTTGCAGCTCAGTATTTTCTTTTTTTCTCTTGTAGATAATTGTTTTATATTCAACTACAACGGGACTCATATTTTAATATATCTGGCCCTAATTTTTACAGAACCAAAGTCTTCTGACAATAGTCTTACACAAGGCTTTCTGTCTTTATTTTTAAGTCCAGTAATCAAACATTAAAGCGCGATGAAAGATGACCATACTGGACAGCAATTAGATGACTGCGTAGCTGCAACGAACTATTTTATTTATTCTTTGCAGAAATGTTGTGCTCAGCACCAAACTGAGCTTTTTAAAAGGAGATATGTTTGCATTCAGCAATTAGGCTCCGTCAAACCTGTCGTTTTTCTAGGGCAGTCGTATCGCGAACAGGTGTGACGGCACTCGAGGCAGACTCATGATGGCTTTGCCGGGATACCATTATCTGTTTAGGTTAAGCAGTCTGTCTGCTTTTTACTGTTGCTCACATTGAGCAAGAGAGTTATTGAACGGATGCCTCCTGGTTGAGAACACACACACACACACACACACGGAAAAACTTTTAATGGCATTGTTAAACTCAGCTGCCTGCTAATTGCAGAAAATAATCTGAAAACTTTTCTTTCTGCTGAAGGTTTAAAACTCTTGATTGAATTTCTTTCTCCAAGAAGAAAAAAATAGATCTTTCTGAAGATGTAACATTTATTTTTTATTTTTTTTGGAGCTCACTGTGTGAACCTATCCAATTATAACTGAATCAGGTGTGTCCATGTTTATGTCAAATCTGAAGATTGTGTTTAACTTTGAGGTGACAGAAAAGACATACGTGTCATTTCTTTTAAAAAAAAAGTTAGAAATTGACACTTTTTCTTCAGTGTATGCTTAGTTGCTGTTTTTGTTGTACAGGTGTCAATGTTTTAAGCACATCATTGACTTTATAACTTTGTTAAAATGTTGTAGAGAGGGAAGAACAACAGCTTATAAGCCAATTCTTATACTGGGAAACAAGTTGGGATGTTAAATGGAAAGCTATTTTCATTTAGTAGATCTATACTAATATGTTTAAGCGCTTTTTTTGAATTTTAATGCACTGTAATGACAGCATGTCATAGCAGAGGAAACACAAAGTCTTAAAATAGAATGAAAATTCAATAAGGGCATTGTTTTTCTCCATTTGTTCTGCTCCAGAAAATCTTCAAGAGCTAATTTAAGTGATTAATTGCGACAACAAAGTGTTCAGCCCTGGGAAATACTTGCTCATGGTAATTATTTTACACTGATTCAGAAAAGACTCAGTCAGTCAAAAACTAATTTGGTAAAATGCACTGATTTTCACCACCTCCACATCTGATGGAGTAAGATTGTTTTTCCCTCAATGACATCTTAGCTTGCCTGTGGGAAAAAACATGTTATTTATTTCACGCTCTCTTCTTATTTGTTGTTCTTCATTCTTGTGTTTGTAGAATACAAACCATATAGAGCACACTTTAAAGAACAGCAGAACGCTCCAAGTATATACTTATTTATTTTTTTGCTTGTAGTTTCTTTCTGCACCTTTTGCCAATTGTTTTTCCAGAACAATCTGAACAACCATTTCAGTTTCTTCTGTCATTCTCTGTTTTATCTGTTTTGTCACTATGGATACTAAAACCCATCTATCCGTGATCTAAACCTGCTTATCCTTGCAATGGGGTCTGATATCTATCATTGGGGAAGAGAAGCAGGCTACACTCTGGATGTGTCGCCAGTCCAGGATACTAAAACATTAAAACATTTGCTGTGAGATACCAAAAAGAGTAAAAGACAATTGAAACCATTTATAATTGGTCACAATTCTGCAAGAGTGACTATTGTTAACTGTAAATGTGCAGATCTGACCTGGTCGGCCGGTTTGTCAGTCAAACCTCTCTCACTGGAGAAAAGAAAAGCACGATGGCTGATTTTTTTAAATCTCGGTGCACCCCGAGTCCATTATGTTGTTTGACACTCAAAGCAAAGTTTATGGAACTAAATCTAAATGTTATCAGCATATAAAAACTGAGCAAACATATCAAATAGCGTGACCAGGGCCGTGCAGAGACCTTTGGAGGGGCAGGGTTTCAAAGTTAAAACAGGGCACACAGCGGGAGCAGACATGTCCGAAAATGTCAGAGTAACATTGCAATTAGGTGACGTATTGATGAACCGAGCAGATATTTGAGACTTAGACATTTACATTCTCGCCTAAAAACGTTGTACAAATCTTTGTTGTGTGTCATTTGAAATGTAAAATACCAAAATAATTTGTCGCTCTTCACCGCCATTGACGCTCTGCCTGAACGCCTGGTTGGGACCCGCAATGAATCATGGGATATGGTGGGCAGTGAAGGACACAGCGGACCCATCCTTCAAATTTGGGGAAAAGAAGGACGCATTTGAAGGAGTCTTCGAATTCGGACAGGCCTTGTCGCCACGCTATGACATAATCGGCCTACAAATCCGTCCTTCGAAGGATGCAGACCCTGAATTTAGACACAGCTAATAACAGTGCGGTTGTCAGAGGACTGCTCTACTGCCCCCTGGGGGCGGAGCCGGCGTCATGTCAATTCTGTGTGTTTCAGTTCAGTTAGAAAGTATAAAAGGCGACTTAAACACCAACTCTGACAGATCATAGGTAGGGCGTTAGCAGCGGAAGCTAATCTACCAAAGCGATCACTTATTAATAATCGCAAAATAAACATCAAGCCATAAAAACATAAAACTGTAATGGACTGGATATTCAATTTTTTTGTGTGGCAATATTAATATCACTATTATTATTATTAAAAACAATAACATTAATAACAATATTAAATTATAATAACGTTATTATATTTTTACTACTATAATTATCAATAGTGATAATAATTATTAATATAAATAATGCTAATTACTACTTATTATATTGATAATAATTACGTATTATTGTTATTAACAATAATTATTATGATTTATTAGAGTCATTCTAGTATAGAACTCAGCAATATAATAATTAATATATTACTAAGTATCATATTAGTTATGTATTATATAATTAATTGTGTATTGATTAACATACTCATATATTAATATTCCTATTAATATTGCTATTATTATTACTACTACTACTAATAATAATTAATGTAAACAAGTTAAAAAAAAAAATGTCCATCATCCATCTATTATCTAACGTGGGAGGAAGCCGGAGCACCTGGAGAGAACCCAATCACGCACATGGTTGGTCAAACCCAGGCTGGGATTCAAACCCAAGACTTTCTTGCTGCAAAGCAACAGTGCTACCAACTGT